>CAMOHE010053835.1:2304-20044 GCA_946598075.1 Artocarpus hirsutus
ATTATGAAACCCAATATCCCAGATATACATTTCATAATTATCAACTCCAACGCTACTCCACTAAAAGCTTGGAGCTGCACTCTCGAACTCTATAGAATTACGAAGCCCGTATAGCTAAGTCTCCATGACATATCATAGTATATCGTATCCCCATAGGATTATCCATAATCGGCTTAAGGACAAGTTCTGTCTTACCTTTCTGATTATTTTTATCTTACGTTCCATTATCTCACAATCGGAAAACTTACCATCCAAAGACAGTATACCATTCGGTTGCACTATGTATCTAAATGGTTGAGCGCTCTAGTTTTTCAATTACAAAATAACGCATATGAGAGGATATCACTACTCCTAACGAGGAGCTATGGATTCCATATCTATGAATTATAGGTCTACGTCATCAAGAGTAATGCCTCCAACGTACCGGCATGCATACCACTATTAAGATGTGGGTGTCACCCTTCGGCACATCAAAAGACACAAGTCAAGACAACGGGCCCACTAGTCATCTCAGGATTAAGATGCAATACAAATGATTGTCTAAAGTGAATCGATTTGCCAAGACAGAATTATTAATCCAAATCAATTCACTTTATGTCCCCATCCAACACATCATCACCTATGACAACGTGTCAATATTTCTATTCATGAAGTCCACCTTTGATGGTCAAGACAAACCATCACCCAATAGGGATATAGATAATATAACAATCTATAAATAAATAAAGTGCCCAACTTTATTCCCTTGATTGCGGATCTTATGATTAGACCGTCACCTTAAGAATCGTGCCTTCTGCATAATCTGTCCATCATATGCCCAATTCTTAAAGGTTTAGACCGATAGTCTCAGACTATTGTTTGCTTATCATACATTCAACAAATATGAACGTAAAGAGGACAAGATTTGGTATATATAAATAATAAATTCTTTACTGATAAAAATGTCTCCAAAAACATATTACATTTTCACTCATTAGGGAATACATGTCTAACAATAACTATGCACACATTGAATGTTTTTATGATATGGCAAGTACGATGAAAATTTTATGAGTTCATACATGATGCCACTACATTGCATAGTTTTTACTTACTGGGCATTAGCTTATATTGTTCATGTGATGCAGATGAGGATACATCTCAGTAGTGTCAGTTTGGAGGTTAATCGGCATGCTCTTTGTCTAGGGACTCCATATATATGGACACTGTTGACCTTACATAGGCACACTCTAGTTTAAACATCATATTTTGGTACTTGTAATTACTATAGGTTTTTATAAGTATGGTTTGGGAGGCGTTTCATTTTGAGACGTAAATTCTTGTGTATATATATATATCATTGGCCCATATTTAATGAGTATAAATACGTAGTTGCTCGTAAATTACAAAGTTTTCAAGAAGTTCAAATTTTCCCACTATTTTCTTAAATAATTATATTGCTTTGGAAAAGAATATGACGCCATCTAGCTTAATTAGAATTAGCTGTGATTAAGTTAGGTGGGCATCATTACCGACGCCTTGTTCTTTTCCAAATTCTTGAATAATGCCTTTAGAAGGATAACATTAAATCTCTGATAAAGAGCTATAGATTATATATCTGTGGATTATGCTCTCATCAAATTAGGTTGCATCCCTAACATTTTGATCATCAAAACTCCTATTTTTGGCATATCAAAAGATACAAGCTAAAATATAAGGTCATAAATCCACTTCAGGATTAAGATTACACATAATGATTGTCAAAGTGAATTGATTTAAATTAAACAAAAACATTATTGAATCAATCACACTTTAGGTCCAGTCTAGTGTACAACCACCATTAAGTCTACCACACTAATGTGTCTATCATGGAGTCAATCTGTTCTAACGGTCTAGATAAACTGCATCCTCAATTGGACATAGATTCCTATTAAAGTCTAGTCATGTATAAAGTGCCCAGTTAAATATATAAACAGCGGACTATATAATTTAGACTATTAATCTTAGTATTGTATCTATATCACATATAAACTCTATATATACCCAATTCCAAAATTTGATTATAATAATCATGGATAATAGGTTTGCTTAAATGCTTAATTATAATAATAAAAGCAATACGAGGACCATTATTAACACATGAAATATTCACATTATTATTCATCTATTCATTCAATCCAAAATATCTTTAATTATGAATAAAATATTTGCTTTTTAGGGCACTAATCCTAACATTAGAGTCAAAAGTCACACATGAAAGGAGTCAAAACACACATTTTCTAAGTGTTTGGAATCAGCATCTAGTGTCACAATGCTGAAAATTGAAGCCAAAGCCTCGATGTTGGGTGGATAGTCCCCTGGTGTTGGAGTTTATTGGTGATAAGGCTGCAATGCTTACTCGACTACAGCCTTGGAAAACAAGTGTTGCATACATGGTGCCATTGCACTAGAAAGCTAAATGCTGTGGCACCACCCTTGAAATGATGATAAATTTAGTTGTATGATTTGAATTGTTTCAAATCATTTTTTTTATTGTATACTTTCATGCAAATATGTATACTTATTACAAATGAAAGACACCCTTATGTCTTTACTAATTCTCCAGAATTTTCAAATTCATATGTTGTTCTAAACACCATATTATTGCTAGATATTGTGTTCAAGCTTTGTTGTATCTTAGGGCTAATTTGCTGCAATAAACCATTAAGAAACTTTACAGTAAGGGCAAATGAAAATGTAAGGAATGCATTCCCATGTGACTCAAACCTAACCTTATTTTCTAGAGTTTCTTACCTCCATTTTAAGATTCCTACCCATAAATTCTCTAACAATGCCATTACGAAGCCCTGACCTTGCACTCCAGATCTCCATCGCAAAACCTCACCATAACTTCTATGTCATAATATCGCACCTTCTTATGTGAAATCTAGGCGTCGTTAACCACCCCAACCTACAAGAAATGCTTGAATCTCGATTGAAGGGTTTGCCATTTTTTCATTTTTGGATTTTTTAAATTTATTTTTTAAGAACATATTTAGATATTCTTGATAAATAAAATGCTACATGTTTCAATTAGAACTTATAAGAAAGGATGTTGTCAAAAATAAAATAATCATTTTAAACTTATTTTGATGAAATTAATTTTTAATATCTATATTTAATATAGTATATTCAACAATGCACCAAATACATGATAGGATTTAACACTTGCTTTTTTAGTCTAATCCTGATCTTATAATTTTATAGATTAACCCCAAAAATGGCTCTTGAGATTTACCCTTAGTCATATTTTAGTTCTTGACATCTAAAAAAAATTCCACTTTAGTCTCTAATCAATTATTTTATTTCAAGTTTAGTCCCTCTGTTAATAAGATGTTAAATTTTTAACCCAAAACTTTTAAAAATGTCCTACTTTAGTCCCTAATCATTACTTTGTTTCACTTTTTATTCCTCCATTAGAATATATTAGAGACCAAAAGTAGTAGATTATGGATCAAAGTAAGACATTATTAAAATTTTTTGTTGAATATTTAACATTTAAGTGATGAAGGGACCAAAACTGAAACAAGGCAATAGATTAAAAATTAAAAAGGGACTTTTTGAATGTCAGGAATTGAAGTGATACTGAGAATAAGTCTCCAAGATTTTTGTGGGATAAACCCTAATCTTACTTAATCCAAGGTACTAAACGAGGTCCAAGTGCATGATTTATTAGATAAGGTCGGATATCTTAAATTGATACTTTATAAATTGTCCACCATATTTTCTTCACTTTCTTTTTAGTGGTTTTTTTTCCTTATCATTTTCTTTTGGGTTATTTCACCTTTTTATACCATGTATTTTAAGTTTGTTCAAACATTATATCTTTAGTTTTTGATCTTATCGAATGTATATCTTTATATTAGATTTGATACATAAATTTATACCTTTTCTAGAGTATTGTGAAATTAAATTTTCCAAAGTATTGTGAAATTAAAAAATAAGAAAATTTTAATAACTTTAAAAATTTTATGATAAGAGTTTTGACTTCAAAAATGTAAAAATGCTCTCATAATGGGTGTTTTGTGTCTTTTTATTTTTGTTTTTTTCTTAGTTCTTTTTAATGATTTAATTTTCTCCTTTCCTTAAGAATAATTTGGTGATTTTAAAGGTGAAAATCAACTGTTGACTGAGCTAAGGTATAGACTTGTGTATTAAACCTAATATTAAGGTATACATTTGACAAAATTAAAATTGAAGGAATAGTTTTTGAATAATTCTAAATAGAGGCTATAAAAATGTAAATGATCCCTTTCTTTTCCATCTTTGCACTCACTTTGATATTTTAGCTCAAGACACATATATGTCCGTATATCTGTTTATCAAGTCTCAACCAAAAGAAGTTGTTAACTTACAAGACTTAAACCTTTGAAACTGTAGAGATTGGAAAATCTTTAGAGTCCTTAGAAAGAAAATTATGGTCTTATTTAGAATGGCTAAAAATAAGTTGCTTTTGATTTATTCATCCCAAAAGATGTGCAAAAGTTGTGTTCGAATGGACAAGCTGATTGGACTTTTGGCTTTTATAAACATTTTTAAAATAAGCCACTTCTTTGGTGCTTATGAAAAAGTACTATGAAAAACTTCATTACCTTTTTAACCTTTCTATTTATAGATAACAAATTTCAAATTCTATTTATATCCTTGTATGCTACTTTTTATAACATCAAGAAGATACATTTTTCTTCCACTCAAATTACCCAATCAAAACTAGAATAAATCATTTTATGAAACAAATAATGTGATTTTATTATATTATAACTACTTGCATAAGGACCAAGTGCTTGTGTAAGTAGGGGTCATATTGCTCACGAAAGGACTAGATTCTTCAATTCTCCTCTCTTTAAGAGATAAAAAGATTGTCAAGTTGATTCTCTTTTTAGAAACAACTGAAACATATAACTACCCTTATAATAGACCTATTTATTCTGATTGTTACCCAAATTTCACTGTTTCCTAAGCGACAAAATATTGTAAAAACTTTGATTGTATGTTTCAAAGCTCAAAATTTCCAAAATTCATTACAAAGTCATGCCCTTGGTCTTTAACCCTAAAGTTTTAACAACTTACAACAAGGAAAATTAATTTTATTCCAGAGTGACACTACTAAAGTTAAATAGTTTTGTCTCAACAAATATAAAATTGGACGATGTTTGTTTTGCTACCATAATTTGGACCATCTATAAGGTTATTCCTCCTAAAACAATAACTCTTAACCTAGAATGTGTCATTGTACATTTTAATGGAGATGTAAAAATAACTTTTCTTGATTTTGAAGATGTAATTATTTGTGACATGGATAGTTTAATTTTGCCTAGCTGTGTGTTATTTAAACTTGAGTGAAATTGTAAAAAAGATATGAGCAAAAAATTAACATACATTCTAGAAAAAATAAAAATTTCATCAAAGAAAGTTGAAAAACTGCTATCTTGTTGCAAGGTTCTTAGGACATCCCATTCTTTAATAACCTAAGAGACATCAATATAACACTCTTACAATTCCAAAAATTATTCCAACGATAAAGCCAAAAAAACCCCAACACTATCAAATCTTCTTTGTTATCTTCTATAAACATCTCTTTCCTTTACTAAAATAAATGGTTGACTTTGAAGTTTTAAATCATTATACTGAGTTTTATGTTCATGAAGAAGAAGAAGAAGTTGAAATACATAAAGAATTCTTAAGAGGAGAGTTTTACTCTCATACTAATGGGGAAGGACAACTTTGTTCTTTCAAAACTATAGCAAAAAGAAATATCTCAAATTTAAGAATAATTTTATAAAATTTTATGAGAAAATAAAGTTTAAACAATTTTTTTTACGCAATATGAACTTTAAGTTGATCGTGCCAAAAATAGAATGTTAACAAGGTACCAAATTGAGTAATTTTTAATCCACTTCATGGGATTATCAATCCAGTGATTTTTTTTTTAATAACAAATCTCAATCTATCAATACTTTATGTAGGAAATTAATAAAAGACTCCAACAATGATAAGTTACCATAGTTCTCAATCGATTAAAACTTACAAAGATATTGTTGTGCTAGAAACATTTTTGGAGAGGACAATTGATGTTTTGCCCGAAGTGTTTCTCTAAATGCGGACATTTATAGTACAATTAGGGCAATCATATTTAGAGGCAGGTGAAATTAACAAATGATAAAGTTGGCAAATTTTAACATTTTAACATATAAGTGAGTTTAACAAAATTAAACTTAAAAGAGGGAAAATATATTTTTCTTTTCTTAAGTGATTTCAAATTTTACGGTTTGAAATGTACAATTAAATCAGTTAGGAGTTGAGAATCTTTTATATGTTTATTGCTGGTATGAATTTTGTCCTAATTAAATCTCTAAATTATTCAGTTAACTAAATCCTTTTCTATCAAAACATGCACAATTATTTTTACAAGCTATCCGAAATTGACAATATTGCAAGCAATAATGCAGTAAGTGATATTTCATAAAATTATTAATAAATGTGCAATAACTGTGATAAATAAATCCGATGTCACAATGGAATATTTATCACAATTATAAAAGAGAAAAAATAAAATTAACCAAAATCATATATTTTAGAAGAATAATTTTTGCATAAATCCAACAGAACCTCACCTTATAAAATATCTAAAAGTGGCAATATACCTACCACTAGCATAATTGCAGTAAAGGATATTTTATAAAATTTAGCAAAGTTTATTTTTGCAAATTATAGCGACAATAAACCTACCTCCAACATTAATGCAGTAGAGAATTATTTAAAATAATAATATCAATATTATTGTGCTAAACAAATAATATCAATATTACATAAATGAAGTGTGATTGAATTTATATAAAAATAATCAACACAACAGTATTAATTTAGAATATAACAAAGTATTATTTATACTAAAATATAAGCATTATAACAGTATTATAGAATCAAAATCCACATCCAATAATTACACATATGAAATCATCTCTAACCTCACCACACTACTCCAACCTAGCTTACTCAGTATTTCCACAAGTTCTATGGAGAAAATATGGAAATAAAATGTAAGCATAATTTTGTTATGCTCTAAATAGTGTATTTAGCAATGTAGAAAAGTCGAGCTTTTATAGGCTACGGTTGAAGGAAGAAAACAAAGGAATTAAAATTCATGGGTACATAGTTGAACATAAATGAGCTTTTAATTACTTGTTTCTTTAGTTATTTGGTATGATATAGGAAGAATACAGACAGAAATGGGCACATCTCGTCCTTCTTTCACGTGGATTGGAGCTGAAAAAAGGCTTATATTGAGTCAAAAAAAGGAAGTCTAACTTTGCCTTGATGCTCTTTCTAGGCCGTTGGATCTGAAGATGGAAGGCTAGATCAAAGGATGCAAGAAGCTGATTTGGGCATCAACGCATAAAATTCAGAGCTGCTCAAGTAAGTGGCCGACATGTAGGACTCTGTGGGGATAACATTTGATTTTCTTGGTTTTTTTTATTTTTATTTTTTTATTTATATAATTTTGTTGTCCAAGTTTGCTCATTTGGACACCTTTTGCTCTGTTTTTGCATCAGATTTCAAATATAAAAACAAGTAATTCAAATAAAATTAATTATTTTACAAACATAATTTATAATAATTATAAAATATGTATTTTACATTAAAACACACTAAAAATAAAAATAGGCTTCTAAAATTAATAGACCTATAGTATTTCATGCAGATATATTATTTCACGCTCATATATATTTTTAGAAATTACTAAAAATATATTACAACATATTCAAACACTAAAAACATACTTTAAAACATATTAAGACTAAAAAAATAAAAATCACAACATATTATTTTTATGATTTTAATTTATTTCACAACAAACGAATATTTCACACAAAAGCACTTCTAAAAATTACTGGAAATATACTTAGACATAAAAACACACTAAAATCATGAATTTAAATACACTTTCATACTAAGACATAAAAACACTACTTAACATGAAAATGCTATTAATTAGAGGATTTAACAAGAAATAAAAGCATAAATAAATAATTTTAGCCTTATAAAATGTACACTTTTATAGTTTCATTAACAATATAGTAAAAAAGTCCATGAGGAGTCCAACCACAACATCTAAAATAGTTAAGTGTTAATTGTCACGTACCTACTGAGAGGTTGGTAAGCCTTCTCACCATAGGCGCATTAGAGCACATTGTCAACCGGTGTTGCCCTACCTTGAGCTCTTCAAGGGAGTGGCTCCAATTCTAGACAAGTTTGTATAGGGCTAATGTAAGCCCTTCTTCATGTGACAATAAAAATCAACCCAACTAATATAGCACGTTCCACATGCGCTCTGTCCCTCTTGATGCTTCTTGAGAAATAGGGATACGATAATATCCTCCACTAGATCTAATGCACATCCTCAAGTATCAAACAAACCCATTCCAGGACATCTAGATTTCCAAACACATCACCCCAACTCTTCGGCAGACTACATTTGTGGCCAGGTGTAGACCTTTAACCCAAAGGACTACCCAATGTGCTCGTACATCGAGCTAAATTGATGTTGGCATAGTCCAAAGCATACTACAATGAAGTGGTTTATGAGCTTGCCACCTTTCTACTTTCCCTCATGGGAGTGAATTTAATGGTCGCAGCTTCAACATCTTGTAAGGTCTAAGACAAGGATAATGTCTCTAGTGATCACCTTCCCAAGATCACAAAATTTTATCTACTACTTGTAACTCGACCACTTTTGCTCTAATACCAAGTTGTCAGAGTCCTATTGAGAGGTTCGACCAAGACCTGCATGAAACCCCTATAGATAGGGACAAGCCTTTTCACCATATGTGTATCAACACAAATTGTAAACTGGTTTTGCCCTACCTTAGGCTTTTTAGGGGAACGACTCTAGTTCTTGACCAGTTGTGTAGGGCTGGCCTAGACCATTTTTTATATAATAATAAAATCCAACCTATTCACACCATTGGAGCACCCCTAATAAAGAATATCCATCCAACATAATGTGCCCCTTAAGTGCTTCGCCTCTCTTGATGCCTCTTGAAAAATAGCGATGCAACATTCTTCATCACTTAATCCGATGCATCTCCTCGAATGCCAAACGAACCCAAGGTAGGATGTCTAGTGTAATATCTAAAAAATTCATTAGCTTAAATCAAAAGTTTAATTAAGGTTTAAACATTGAATTTTGTTAGCAAAATTTCATGTTTTGTAATTATAAAATAATGAGACTAAGTTGTGATGAAATTTTATATGCTTTATGTGTGTAAATTTTTGTGAATAAAGGTATATTTTACATGTATAAATTTGGTAAGTTAAAGTACTTCAAAATTTGTTAAGTTTTCTTTAAAGGGGAAAAACAAATGTGATATGGATTGTGTTAAAATCCAAACTTTATGATAAAATGCCCACAAATTAAATTCGGGTTTAAAAAATTAAGATATTATGCCAAAGTCTTAAACAGTATAAAATTTAAAGGTCTACTAGATAGTTTAACTAGTATAGATATTAGCGTCTGCAATCCACCCAATGTTAATTTCCAACATATAGAGATACTCAAAGCAATGTGGTGAGCAACATAGTAAAAGTATACAGAATTAGTTCCCACATAGATAGATGAACTATTATTATTCATGGGAATTAAATAGTTTGAGTACACAATGTATTGGATATTTTAGATTGATAAGAAAAAAATATATCGTTCTTACCATATCATCAAAAAAAAAAAAAGTATAGTTTTAAGAAGGATTAGACTACTAAATAAAACCTAGTAGGCTAAGCGACCAAAAATTTAAGAAGATCTTATCCATTGTACCTCAAAAATTCTACAAGATTTTCTCCAAATTTGTCCTATGAAATCTGGTTTCCATCAAGGTTTTTTAAGTAAAATTTTGCCATAAATAATCCCCTAAATTCAAGTTCTATAAATGCTTAAGGGTCATTTTGAAAATCCAATTCTTTTTTCTTTCTCCAAGTTTGATTTATGAAGCAAAATCCCCTCCAATTCTTCCTCTCCAAAATTGACCCAGTGCATAAGTTTTCTCAAAAATTTTGTCGATCCAAAGCTCCAAATCACCATTAGAAGTAAGCTTAGGGGTTTCGGTGTTGATCCATAGGGGTTTTAAGATAAAAATCTAAACTTTGTTGGGTTTTTGTCAAAGTTTAGAGTTTTGATCAGATATTAATTATCCATATTTTCATCCAGAAACTAAAGGGTTTTAGAGGCCATTCTCAGCAGGAAAAAGTGAACCATCATAGTAGAATACATTAGGTAAAACCTTAATCCTCTAATTTTCATTAAAAGTTTAATTTTTTTGTCTATTATGGGTTGTAATAAGTGATTATAGAGTTGGCATGTAAAAACTTATTATGGCATAATTTTGTGTTATATGGTTATAGAAATGATTGTTAGGGTTAGTTTATGAGTTTATGCTCTAGAAACAAACTTGGCAAGTTAAGGTGTTGTAATACTTTGTGCACCACATCTTGAAATACTTTATAAAGAACTAAGTTTTTGAGAAGCTTAGAGACCAAATTAATTTTTGAGCTTATATGAGATTTATAGAAAATGTCAAGATAAACAATTTTTGTAAAGAAATTTCCCTCAAATTATGATCAAATCAAACTAAAAAATGTCATTTCCAAATTTGTCTATTTACGAATTAGGCCAAAACTACCCCAAAATGATTGATTTTGAGAAAAATGATAAATACAAAGTTATAGATCTCATTCAAGTTGTTAACTTTCATGAAATAATGTTTATGCTAATTCTACATGGATTTTTAATTATGGATTATACGAGATTTAATCGCAAAATTTTTAAAATGGTAAAAATGGAAAAAAGTTTGAAAAATATTTGAATATGTCCAAGAGTCTTTTGAGAGATTTAATCCTTGTAAAGAGGTAGACTTTATGGTATCAAACAATTTTCCTCTGGTGTTGAGGGTAAAAATATTAAGATTTTTTTTGCCAAAACCTAAAACCAAGTGAAACAAGATTTTTTATTGAACAAACAAATTTTTAGCACTGTTTTGGATGGCAAGTATTCACAAGTTTTAAGTACATAAATTTTAATATTTTCTGAAACTTGTTGAGGTCAAAATCATCATTTTTACAAAATGATTAGAACGAAGCTTGAGCTTACTGAATAAGCTTGAAGTTTTTAAGAAAATAATGAACCACATTACACAAAATTCAAAGCCATGATATCAGGTGTAAAATTTTGCTTTAGTATATCTGAGTCAAGCGGTATAAAAATATACCTTAATATAGACATAGACTCATAGCAGGTGTTGCCTAAATAGGACATAGAGTTGACGAACCAAGAGAAAGGATTTAGTTGGAAATTTTCTCACAAGGTTCAAGTAATTTTGGACCTTATTTATGGCATGAAGAAAATGATTTTTATATGCTTTATTCATTTATAGTTTACGATTGTATTTGTTATGCATATTACTTAGATACTAAGTCATGATATACAGTATGTTTACTAAGTTACAAGATTGGTAATATAAACTTTCAAGTTAAGAAAATCAATATAAGATAATTAAATATCATACCAACCTCCACTCACATGAGGATTAAAAGTCTTTCGACCAAAGGAAGCATCAAGTTCAGTTAAGATATGATCTCGGTGTTCGATGATCGAGTGCATTTGATATGAACACTTGGGCTTACAATTCAGAATAAGTTAAGGATACTAATAAGATATACATAACGAAGCATAATTGGAATCAAGCATTATATTATAGCTACTATTCCTTTATAAATGTTTTGTTAGAAAAGTTTGGACTTTCTAAGTGAAAGCATATCTAGTTCCTTCATGACGTAGGAAATCCTGTCAAAAGGCAGGTAGGAAAATTTAATGAGCAAGGTACGACAGTGGAACAAATGTGACAGTTGGGCTATGGATATCGCTATAGTTTAATTCCCCTTTTTGAGAGGCTATTTATTTTTATATAGTATGTTATGGTCTAATAGTAAACCAGAACCATTTTTGAAAAGAAATTTTAATGTTTTGTAATTATAGTTAAAAAAGTGTTTTAAACATATTTACTACGATCGAAAAGTAATATAAGTATGCTAAAAAAATCATGGATTTTACAAGTAAGATTAAGATTAAGTTTAATAAAAAAGCCTTACGTAACAGCTCGAATAGTCGGGTTGTTACATCGAGACTCTTAATGCACCACCCTACCTCATCGACAGACTGTCCCTATAGCTAGGTATAGAACTTCAACCCTAAAGACTAACCAACTCGCCTACATATTAAGCTAAACTGACACTAGCGTAGTCTAAAGCATACTACCCTAAAGTGGTTAATGAGCCCACCACCTTCCTTCTTGCCCTTATACAAGAGCTTACATTGCTGCAACTTCAACACCTCATTGGGTTTGAGTCGAGGATAATGCCTATAGTAATCACATTCCCAAGATGATGGCATTTTGTCTACTACTCGCAACTTGACTACTTTAGCTCTGATACTGAGAGGCTAGTCTAGGACCCAAGTGACACCCTTTTGAACCAAGGCAAGCCTTCATACCACAAGCACATTAGCGCACATTATCAATTGGTTTCGCCCTGCTTTGGGCTCCTTAAGGGAACGACTCTAATGCTCGACTAGATTGTGGAGGGCTGGTCTAAATCTTTCTTTATATAATAATGAAAAGATAACCTACACAGATAACTAGAACACCCCTAAAAAAAGATACCTAGCCAACATAGTGTGCTCCACATATGCTTTGCCCCTCTTGATGCCTCTTGTAAAATAAGGACCTAACATAATGCTATCCATGAACAAAAAGAAAATACAACAACTTTGACTATAATATTTTAAAAATCCTTCAAATGATAATAGTTTCTAACATCCATAAAATAAGCGAGGAACTACTGATCAAAGTATATTGCTCAACTCCTAATATCAGGAACAATATTGGAGAAAAACCAATGTTGGTTTTGGTAGAGTTAATTTCATTTTTGGCGTACAAGGGCTAACTATTATTTCTTTCAAATTTTGAACAGACACGTTAATGGTTTTTTAGCTATCTAAATATTACATTAATGGTTGTAACGACCCCTCACAGACCTTCACAGTTGTCTTAACTTTATAGCATTCATCTCTTACGAAATTGTAGAAGATAAATAAGCTTGAAATAATGTTCTTTACTTGTAATAAAAAGAATTAGAAAATCCAATATTTTTTTTTGAAAAATAACCTCCATAAATAATGTAGATTTTTAAATTCACATCACATAATAAATTTTAACAACGCATTTGGAAAACTCAGTTTCAACTTATCAGTTCTAATTCAAACAGTGTAAAGCTCTCACATGCTATAATGTAAAACTTTCACGTGCTACAATATGTTTATTTCTAACTCTCAGTTCTAACTCACTTCTTAAGCATCCTTTAAGTAAATTTTAAATAATTATCCAATCATATGACCATGGTCCAATGTCCTAAAATATAATCTAATGTCCTAAAACTTTCTTTAAAATGAAAATTTTAACCCATGATCATTTCTCTTGTTTTCCCTTCACATGTTGTTTCGTTTCCATTCCAAACCCCTCCATTGCTACATCTCACCTTTATCTGCAATATGAATAAACTAATATAAGTTAAGGCTTAGAAAGTCACTTATATCTTACAATGTTATGAACATTTTTCATCACAAAAAATAAATAACTATACATCACCACAAGCATAAACATTCTTGAAAATCTTTAACTTTTAAAACATCATATATTGGGCTTGATATTGCACCATCAAGTGTGTGGGAGGAGTGCGGTAGCAATCCTAAACCAATCTTGACATATAAGTTCACTCACCAGCCTTCATCAAGGGTGTGCAATATCATAGTGTATACTTGATGGTGCAACGTTGTAGCATCATAAAATTTTTTACATATATATATATATATAAAAGATAATCATTTGAGAAGTATTGAAACGTTGTAGCATCATCAACAATATCAACATATACTTCTCATTATATTTGGTCATGTTGTAGGTGAGAGAGAACTTATATAAATGCTTTACTTAACCTTTTTGAAATTTTTCGACGGTGATGAAATGAATAAAGTTCTCAAATGCTCACCTCCAGAACTCATAAATCATAAATTCAATAAAATTATACAAAAAAACTTAATAAACATATCTATCACATTAAAAGAGCACCTAAAAGCCCAATTTCATCATCCAAAATCTTTAAAATACAAAAACCCATTAACTAAGTGAAATTACAAAATTTCAAAAATTTTGGAAGTCTGATCTTTACCTTTTTAGATAATCATAAAGAATGACACAACTTCAAATGATCTGAAACTAGTGCCAAACAAAAATAGACATCCTGAGCTTTTTATCAATACCTTATTTGCAAGAAACAAAGTCCATTTGGACTCTCAAACATAGTTTGAATTTTGAACTCACAAGCTGAAAATTTCTAGTAGCAGCCTATGACAAAAAATTCATCTAGGATGTAAAATCATCACCACAACATGCATAAATTATTTACATATAATATACAACACTAAGAAATGTTTTTAAATATTATAAAATTATGAAAACGTACTTGAAATCACCATTTTTAGCAATACTATGAATTAGAAATGGAACACTTCCTAAAATCATATAATCAACATTATTTAATCATTCCATAATTAAAAACCTAAATATTCATAAAGCAATATACCATCAACAATCAATAATCATAAATAACTCTAATGCATTTTTTTATCATTAAAAAAATAAAAAAAACCTTTTTATCATGTGATTGTCATATATAAAAACTCTCTAAGGCATTAACCCTAAACCTATAAACAAAATTATATAACCAATCATACAACCTCCCTCAAGCATATGTTCATGCCTTCTCTTCAATCACCTTTCAACAAACACAAAATAACCATTAAGATTACGCAATCCATTATAAAATTCCAATGCATAAGCAATGAAAGAAATCATACATCAATAATATTAATTTTTTTTTTTGAAGAATTTAAGAATTTCAAAAAGGGGTTAAGAGGTGATCTTTGGTGGCTACCCTGTGGAGGTTTTCTTAAGGAGTTCTTGGACGTGAAGGAGAGGAAGAGAGAGAGGGAAATGTTGATAAATAGAAAGAGAGAATGAGAGTTGAAATAGCCTTGTTGACTCATATCGTGTATAAAAATTTAGAGGATTGATTTTTCAGAATTAATTGGGAATTTAGTTTGGTCTAATTGGCTCTAACTAGGTGGGGAGTAGCTATCACTATGGTGTGAAAATAGGTGAAATAAAAAGGGAAGAGTTTAGGTCAACTATTGACTACACCAGTTGGTAACCCAGTATTCAGACAATATATTTATCATAACTTCTTCCTCTCACGTCGGAATTGCGCAAATGGGTAGGCGTTGGAAAGCTTATGGAAGACTCTACAAGTTTGTATAAAAGTTTCAGACATATAAGGGTTTAAAATTGAGCTAGAAAGGGAAAGATTAAGGAAAATGAAACTAAAATAAAAAGGAAAGATTAAGGAAGACTTAGAATTTTCCTAAAATACTTAATTCCATGCATTATAACATAAAGCTCATCAAAACAAAACAAAAAAATAAAATAAAATTTTCTTAAATTGGCAAGAACTTGTTTTAGCATATAGAGTCCTCATCGTGTTACCCTGTGGAAAAAAACTAAGTGCAAAGTTAGACTTGGCTAAATATAATAGCATCCCATAACCTATCTTAATTTCTAATGTCTAATTTGTAATAATTCCGTCCCATAACCTATCTTAATTTCTAATGTCTAATTTGTAATTATATTGTTGGTTCAAATTTGGGATGTCACAACCCCTTTTACGATATAAAAGTTTCATCCTCAAAATTAAAATTCTAGGTAATTTGTTCTCATAGCATCTTCTTGCTCCTATGTGGCTTCCTCCATCTTGTGATTATGCCAAAGTACTTTTAATAATAGACTTATGGACACCATGGAGCCTCATAATTTCTTTCACATGTAGCTCTACCAACTGCTCCATAGAGATGTCGCCTACATAATCTGTTAATGAAGTCCATGAAAATGTCTTCCCACTTTCATTCTAGAATCTGAATCAACTAGAGCACCCCTCCTTGTCTTTGGTGTTTAGCCTTAACTTATTGGCAAGTCAAACACTATTTTACATAGTCTGCTATATCCCTCTTTATTCTAAACCACCAAAAACTTCCTTTAAGATCCACATACATCTTCGTTGCACCATGATAAAGTGCATACGGAGTGTTGTGATCCTCAGCTCCTCATTCATAGGAAAGCATAATTGTCCCTTAAAATTCAACATTTCATCTTCAGACAAACTAAAACCTTCACATTTCTTTTTAAGCATCTCCCCCTTAATCCTCACAAAATTAAGGTCTTGCTTGCTTCAAATATCATCAAAAGTAGTCGAAGTCAAAGTCATCATTGACAACTATCCCACAGTAAGTTTTAAATTGAAGCCATAGATCTCCTGTTAAAGAGGCTTAGACATCCCATATAGCAACATTAATGTAGCAAGGTCTTCTAACTCAACGTATCAGCTTGTTTGCCTTTTCTGGGTGGTAGAGAATTTCACAATAGTAATTTTTTACCATTTTAAGCCACCTCCTCTGCCTCATTCAAGTCCTATTGTGTAAAGAATACCTCAAACTCTGATGATCAATGAATATTTGGCATTGGGCTCCATACAAATAATGCCTCCAAATTTTCAACACAAAAACCATGATAGTGAACTGCAGGTCATAAGTGGGATAGTTCTTCTCATAATCCTTCAATTTCCTTGAGGCATAGGCAATTACCTTTCCATTATGCATCAAAACTACATTGAGTCCCATCTTACAGGCATCACTATAAATCACAAACCCTTCACCTTGTTTTTAAAATGTCAAGATCAAAGCACTTATAAGTCATCTCTTCAATTCTTAGAAGCTCTTCTTGCAATCTTGATCAACCCATACTTTTTTCCTTTTTAGGTAACCATCATTGTAACGCCCCCCTTCCGGACGTCATAGATATCGTTACATTCATTCGTTAAAACTGAAGCAAACTATTGTAATTGATAACATGTATTTGAAATCAAAATTTGGAAAAAAAAACATTCCCAGGATCTTTTTTTTAAATACAATTTAGAAGAAATTATAATCTTTCTTAATTAAAAAAAAAACAATTTGCTTTTCCCATAGACATTGTATAAATAGTTTACTAATATTATTGAAACTTAAATGGCCTTTAAAAAAAACAAAAGATAAAATTTTCGAACATGTCTCGGCCGGTAGGCCAAACTTTCAACTTCGGCAGGCCGAACTTAACTGGCAGGCCGAAGGTCACCTATCGGTAGGCCGTCCGAGGCCTTGCAAAATAGGGTTTTCAAAATCCACAAGATCGGCAGGCCGATGCTTGGCAACCGGCAGGCCGATTGGAAATCTTCGACAGTCCGACCAGTATGGTCGACAGGCCGATCTTAAAAATTTCTTTTTAAAACAAGTTTTAAAACTTCAATTGTGGAAGAAAATTAATAAAAATACATTAAACAAACATTCACAAAATTTATAAAATTGTATATCCTTAAAATATAAACATACTCAAATTGAAAACCATAGAGCATTTCTTTAAAATTCTCTTTCCTTAGCGTTCTTCCATTTGCAAATCATCCTCCTTAGCTCACACGCTTGTCAGTGTCCTCCGCCTATTCCATCACTTTCTTACCCTTATCTGCAACATGA
>CAMOHE010053835.1:20624-56256 GCA_946598075.1 Artocarpus hirsutus
TCCTTGAGGCATAGGCAATTACCTTTCCATTATGCATCAAAACTACATGGAGTCCCATCTTACAGGCATCACTATAAATCACAAACCCTTCACCTTGTTTTTAAAATGTCAAGATCAAAGCACTTATAAGTCATCTCTTCAATTCTTAGAAGCTCTTCTTGCAAACTTGATCAACCCATACTTTTTTCCTTTTTAGGTAACCATCATAAGCGGTTTGGCAAGCTTAAAGAATGTAGCCACAAGTTTTATGTGACAAACTATTAATCCAAGAAAACTACTATTCACTTACATTGGTTGGTCTCTTCCAGTTACTAATAGCCTCGATCTTCATAGTATCCATCATCACCCCATCTTTGGAAATCACATGGCCAAGGAATGTCACACTACAACCAAAATTCACATATGTAGATTTTGGCACATAATTGGTGCTTTTTTAGTGTTTGCAATACTATCCTAAATCACTTCTTATGTTCCTCTCGAGTCTTTGAATAAATAAAGATGTCATTAATGAACACTATCACAAACTTATCCAAAAACTCCTTGAATACTTTATTTCACCAAGTCAATGCCAGAAATAAGTTCTTATCCCTTGGTGTCAAAGGGCAAGTTCCTTCCTTGTCTTGCCCAAAAAATTTCTTTATTCTTATTGGAGAAAGACTCTCTCATGGCAAGGTTTTACATGAAGGTCTAGTTGCTTTCTTTATCTCACTTGCCTAGCAAAAGATCGTCAACAAACCCTAGTTATTAGTTGGTTAAGCAAATTTCTTCCAGAGTAAGCAAAGTTAGTGAATACCTACCCAACAGGCATTAGTAGCATTGCCCACGGTACCTATGGAATCAATTGTATGCGTTTGGGTGAAAGTTCATGGATCCATCTCTGAATGTACACCTAATGGATTATTTGATCCATATTGATGCAATGCAGCTAGATGAAGAAGACAAGCACCTACTAAAATAAAGGGAAGTAAATGATGAAGACTAAAAAAATGATTTAAGGTGGCATTGTCCATTGGTCAGACCAAATGGTATGATCACAAACTCATAATGGCCCTACCAAGTTTTGAAAGCAGACTTGGGAATATCTTTTTCCTTAATCTTTAGTTGGTGTAACTAGATTGCAAATTAATCTTCAAGAATACTGATGCACCTTCTAGCTGATCAAATAGGTTCTTAATACGCGGTAACAGATACTTGTTTCTTATAGTAACCTTGTTCAGTTCCCTATAGTCAATGCAGAGCCTCATTATCCTATCTTTCTTCTTCAAAAATGAAACCTTTACTAAACAATTCCTAAAGTTGCTTATGTAACTCCTTTAATTCGACGGGTGCCATTTGATATGGTGTTTTGAGATTGGCCCAATGCCAGGCGCTAGCTCAATCTTAAACTTGACCACTTTGTTCAGTAAAGTTGCTAAGTTTACAAAAAAACACTTCACTAAAATCCTTCACATTAGGATTTTAATGTATCCCCTTTCTTCTTATCAACTATGTTTGCAAGAAACCAATACACCCATTGGCTATCATCTTTTGAACCTTCATGGATGATGGGAACATCTTTATTTTCCTTTTTGGTTCACCAACAAATTCAAAACGAGCCTCTCCCTCGTGGTTAAACATGACCTTATGTCTTTAACATTCAATGGATGTGTTGTACTTTCCTGAGAAATATATACCTAAGATTAAGTCATATTTATACATCTCAAGCACTATCAAAGCACTTTAAGGCTCTCTATCAACCATTCTCATTGGCACTGATTTGTAACCAATGAGTATACATCATCATTTGCCCAAGGGTAATGATGTTGTGAATCCTTCATTCAAGATTCATTTCTTATCTCTTGCTAAAAGAAGAGGACACGAAGGAGTGTATGGCTCTTGTGTCAAAAAGAGCATTAGCATATTGGTTATTAACAAGAATCTGACCTACAACAACAGTGGGTGTCTCAGCAGCAACCTCATATTTTGTCATAGTAAAAATTATGGTGGGTGAAGAGGCCTCAACTTGTCCTTGAGAAATATGAGGCCCGTCAAGAGTAGCTTGCATGTTGTGGAGTTGGGCGGTTAGGTTTTTCTATTAGAAGGGCTGGTAGGTCTTGCTTGGATAGTCCATGGACAAGTGACACTTATGTCTGCTACTATAGCATAGATTTGTGCCCTAATAGCACTCCCTTAAGTGCATCCTCCCACACTTAGAACAAGGTGGAATGTTCTTGGCTTGTTTGGTTGGCTAGCATCGTCCTTGATGGTTATTCTGGTTGTTCTAATTAAGAAAGCTTCCCTTCCTCTTGTTACTATTTCGCTGACCTCCTTGGGATTCACCTTGATTCCAAAGTCATTGTTGCTCCTAGGAGCTTCACTTTGTTGAGGAGCTTCTCCTTATTTGGTACCATGTTAGGACAAAGGCATGCTAGTTAGTTGAACTGCTTAATAGTTTTAGTCATAGATAAACTCCTCTTGTGAAAGTTATTGAACTCATCATAATGCTCCTAGGTCACAGACATGTTGAAGTGCTACTCATTAAACTCTCAAATGTAGCCTTGCCAAGTCATCAGATTCACATCCTTGCTTAGTTCTACTCCTTCCCACCAAATTCTAGCACCATTTATCAGACAATATGAAGCACATTTCATTTTCTCATTCTCAGTTAAGCCCATGAAATTCAACACTAGCCCTAAAGGCTTTAACCACCCTTAGGCTACTAAAGGCAGTTGAACCACTGAATTCCTTCGACTATATCCTTTTGAATCTCAGGTTCAAGGGCTCAAGATTTCCTACAACCTATACCCCTATATGCTGCACTGGCTGTGGAACCAGCGAATCAGCTAGGATTTCCTTTTTTTTTTTTCGTTAGCTCGTAAATTGTCTATAATTGTTTGTTGCTCTTTTAGTTGCCTCTGGAATTGTGTTTCAACTTATGCTGGGTAGGATTTTATTGCTACCTCAGTTTCAGCTTGCCCACAGCCTTAACGCAACTATGCTACCATTTTTGCTAAATTAGGTTCTTTTGTAGCCTAAGTTTTGGCTTTCCTGGGGCCTTTACATCGGCATCCTCGTCCATACACCATCTGTTGGAAAACGAGTACGCATCAGAATTTTAAAAAATTTTAAATTAGAGTATTTTACAAAACACAAATTTGACATGCTAAATACATAAAGTAATGACAGATCTTACTAACCTTTTTTGTATGCCGTAGTAGGCTCGAATCTGTATAAAGAAGAATGTTCTAGAACAGCCTTAATCAACTGGTCTTCTTTGCTATTCTCTATCCACGGTCGGAGTGTAGGTGATTACACATCGCACAACTCTTCTTCCTATGACTCTCCTTCCAACCACTTAAGAAGATCTAGAGTTAAGGTTCTTGATGTTGAACAAGCTCTCAGGGAGTTTTAAAGTTTCTCAAACTAGAGTACTCCTCTATGCTTCTCAACTGATCTAAATAACTAAGAAACTCACCCTTTATTTATAGTTGTCAAATTTAGGGTTAAACCTTATTAGATTATGCCTCAAAATTCGAGTTTGGATCAACTTTTGATGAAAAACACATATACAAATTATCGCATAGTCGGCCTACCGAACTTACTCCATCGGCAAGCTGAAATTTCCCATCAGCCTATCGAATTTACAATAATCTTGATTTGCAAGAATCGTATACCATTCGGTTACACCTATGTATCTAAATGGCTGAGCGCTCTAGCCTTTTAATTGCATGATAATGCTTATAAGAGAATATCATTAACTCTACAAAAAGAGCAATGCATTCCATATCTATGAATAATGAGCCTACTTCAATCAAGAGTCATGTCTTCAACGTACCGGTATACATACCATCATTAAGTTAGGATGTCACCCTTTCGTACATCAAGAGATATAAGTCAAGAATACGGGCCCATTAGTCATTTTAGGATTAAGACACAACACATATGATTATCTAAAGATAATTAATTTGCACAAATGGAATTATTAACCAAATCAATTAAACTTTTATGTCCTGATCCAATACATTGACAACGCACCAATATTTCTACTCATGGAGTCCCACTCCATTGACCAAGACAAGCAATCTCCTATTAGGGACGTAGACAATATAACAATCTTATCATAAATAAAGTACCTAACTTTATTCCCTCGATTACAGATTTTATGATTTAGACTATCATCTTTAAGATTCATGTCTTATGCATAATTTGTCTATCATATGCACGATTCTTGAAGGTTTAAGCTGACAATCTCATACTTTTGTTTAATTATCATACATTCAATAGAAATGAACATAAAGAGGACAATATTTGGTATATGAATAATAAATAAACTCTTTATTGACAAAATATCTCCAAAAACATATTATAACATTTTACTCCTTAGGGCACTATGTCTAAAAATCTCCTACTTGCACTAAGTGAGTAAATATGACATATCTCGAATCCCCATAGCCTCCGCATGCTTTTAAAAACTCTCGTTGTTAGTCCCTTCGTGAAACGATCAACTAAATTGTCTTCAGACGCGATTTAGCATACTGTAACATGCCCCGCCCTTAATGAAGTCCTTTATCACGTGAATGAATATGCTTCCTCTTCTTGTGAAACCTTGGTTCCTTAGCATTAGCTATCACTGTAGTGTTATCACAATGTAGTGATACCACTTTATCCATACCAGGAACTACCTTAAGATCCCCAAAGTACTTGTGGAGCCATACTGCTTCTTTCGAAGCATCACTAGCTGCCACATCTCAGCCTCCATTGTTGAATCCGAAGTGTATTCTTTCTTAACACTTCTCCAAACAATGGCACCACCCCCAGAGTAAACACAGAACTAGAAGTTGATCTTCTCGAATTCAGATAGGATTGAAAATTCAAATCAATGTATCCTAGAGGTATTAGATCCTCACTCGAATACAAAAGCATATACCCTTGAGTCCTTCTCAAGTACTTGAAAATATGTTTGACTATAACCTTATGGTTCGGTCTAAGATCCGACTGAAATTGACTTACTATCTTGACCATATACAAATGTTTGGTCGTGTGCAAAACATATCATATATGAGACTACTTATTGCCGAAGCATAAGACACCTTTTTTATATATTCTCTTTTTTCATTAGACTTTGGTGAGTTTTTCTTATAAAGAGTAATTTCAAACCTAGATGGTTGCCCACCTTTTTTAGAATTCTGCATTGCATGCTCTTGAAAATTTTATCTATGTATATTGCTTGGGATAAAGCTATCATTTTGTTCTTCTTATCTCGAAAAATCTAGATACCAAGAACATAATTAGCTTCACCCAAGTCTTTCATGACAAGCTGCTTAGTCAACCATAATTTGACTGATGACAATGTCCCAATGTAATTGCCAATTAGTAGAATGTCATCTACATAGAGCAGTAGAAAAACCACCTACCCATCATTAATATTTTGTAAACACATGGTTCGTCCACATTTTGTTTGAACCCATAAGTCTTGATCACCTATTAAATCTTATGTTCCAAGAACGGGAAGCTTGCTTAAGTCCATAAATTGACTTTAGCAACTTACAACCTTACCTTCTTGATCCTTATCATCTAGTTGCACCATATATATGGACTCATCAAGATAGCCATTCAAAAAGGCTACTTGACATCCATTTGCCAAATCTCATAGTCAAGAGCAGCAGCTATAGATTAGAAAATGCGGATGAACTTAAGCACGACTATAGGCAAAAATATTTTCTTGTAATCAATTCCTTCCTTTTATGTATATCCCTTAACTACCAGACTAGCCTTACAGGTTTCAACTTTCCTACCTGTTCCTCTCTTTCTCTTATAGATCCGCTTACACCTTATAGGTTTTACCCCTTCGGGAATATCCACAAGTTTCTAGACTTAATTAGTCTCCATAGACTTCATCTTAGTATTCATAGCTTTTGTCCAATGTTTTGAATCAACATCCTCTATAGCGTTTATATAAGTGTCATCCCTGCCATGTTCAACCGATCTAGCAAAGTAGGCTCCATTATCGAAAACATACCCCTTGGGTTGACGCATGATCCTCCCACTATGCCGAAGCACCTTAGGTTGTTGTTCAGTCAATTTTTCTACATTGATTGGATTGGTTTCAATTGGAACCCCTAGAGTGTTCGAATCACTTGCTAACTCCTTGAGTACCACTTGTTAGAAAAATAGTACGCAGTAGAATTTTAAAATTTTTATATCAGAGTATTTTGTAAAACACAAGTTTGACACACTATATGCAAAAATTAACCAGATCTTACTAACCTCATTTGCCAAAGAGATTCTTCAATCGATACCAGTGTATGTGTGGGCACACTCGTATAACTCTTCCACAGGTGACTCTCCTTCCAACCAATTGAGGAAACCCAAAACTAAGGTTCGTGATTTGTGAACAATAGCTCTTAGAGAGTTACAGAGACTCATAGTATAGAGTGTGCACTCTTAATTCCTCAACTGATCTAAAAACTAATGAGTCTTACTCCTTATTTATAGAGGTTGGGCCTAGGAGTTAGTCCTTATCAGATAAAGCCTCAAAAATTTGAATCAGGATCTATATCTAATAAAAATCACGTCTAAAATGCATAATCAAAAATTGCTCGATCGGCTAGCCAAACTAGCAAATCGGCCTCTATCGGCAAGCCAAACCTAAAGATTGGCCCGCCGAACTTACGATAAATGATCCCTGAGAATCTTTTATTTTTCACCTGAGATTCTTAGGAAGCCTTAGTTTTAATTCAAATAAACTAATAGAGAAGTTATCTAATAAAAACAGTCTTATCTAGATAATCTCTAGGAAAATAAATATTCCTGATAATTCAACAAGTTTATCTTGAACTAACTTATTCCAAATTAATTCAACCGATGAACATACATGAATTATCTAATCCTGATAATTCAACAAGTTCATCTTGAATTAATTTTTTACAAAATTAATTCAACTGATAAATATACATGAATTATCTGATCCTATCGAATTTCAACCAATTTGATAATTTGATATAAGTCACTAATGTATTGGAAAAGCACACCGTATTGTTACAGGATTTATTATGAGCTAGTAAAAGGGACCTGATAGACCTATATAGTTCAAGCTCCTGATAATTATGAAACCCAATATCCTAGATATACATTTCATAATTATCAACTCAATGATACTATACTAAAAGCTTAGAGCTACACTCTCGAACTCTATAGAATTATAAAGCCCAAGTAGCTAAGTCTCCATGACATATCATAATGTATTGCATCCCCATAAGATTATCTATAATCAGCTTAAGGATAAATTCTGTCTTACCTTCCCAATTTTTTTTTCTCTTACGTTCTATTATCTCACCATCGAAAAACTTACCATCTAAAGATAGCATACCATTCGGTTACACCTATGTATCCAAATGGTTGAGCACTCCAATTTTTCAATTATAGGATAACACATATAAGAGGATATCAACGACTCCTAAAAATGAGCTATGGATTCCATATCTATGAATAATAAGTCTATGCTATCAAGAGTCATGCCTCCAACGTACCAACATGCGTTTGGACATAAAATATAGATGTCACCTTTTGGTACATCAAAAGACAAAATTTCATATAACGGACCCATTATTCATCTCAAGATTAAGATATTGTTTAAAGTGAATTGATTTGCTAAGAAAGAATTATTGATCTAGATCAATTACACTTTATATCCTGATCCAATGCATCGTCACCTATGACAATGCACTAATGTTTCCATTCACGGAGTCCAATTTCGATGGCCAAGACAACCATCTCCCATTAGGGATATAGACAACATAAAAATCTTTACATGAATAAAGCACCCAACTTTATTCCCTCGATTGTGGATCTTATAATTTAGACCTCCACCTTTAGAATCATGTCTTCCGCATAATCTGTCCATCATATGCTTGATTCTAAAGGTTTAGACTGACAGTTTCAGACTTTTATTTTTTTATATACATCCAAAAAATATGAATATAAAGAGAACAACAATTTGGTATGTGAATAATAAATAAACTCTTTATTGATAAAAATGTCTCCAAAAATATTAACACCACTTTGCTTCGAGGTTTAAAGTTGTTCATATGACTTTCATCAAGGAATATTGCATTCGTTGAAACCATAACTTTATTTTCTTTTGAATAACCCCCTTTAATCCCTTTTGGATATCCTACAAACACACAAACTTCCAAACGTGCTTCTAATTTGTTTGCTTCTTTATATAGGACATGAGCTAGACATCCCCATATGCATATATGGTTCAAGGATGTCTTCTGACCCATCCACAACTCATGAGTAGTTTTAGGAACCGATTTTGAAGGTACATTGTTCAAAAAATAACATGCAGTTTGTAGTGCATATCCCCTAAAGAATAAAGGTAATGTCAAATAACTCATCATGGTCCTAACCATGTCCAACAAAGTTCTATTCCTTCTCTCAGCTATGCCATTCTACTGTAGAGTGTTTGACGTAGTCAAATGGGATAAAATCCCATTCTCTAATAAGTGTCCTAAGAACTCATCGGAGAAGTATTTACCACCTTGATCGGATCAAAGTGCCTTTATGCTTTACCTAATTGCTTTTTAGCCTTAGCCCGAAACTCCTTGAACTTGTCAAAATTTTCACTTTTCTAATGCATTAGGTAGACATACCCATATATTGAGTAATTATCAATAAAAGTGACGAAATACTCATACCCTCCATGTGCCCTAATGTTCATGGGACCACAAACATCACTACGCACTAGTTCTAGAACCCCCTTGGCCCATTGCCCTTAGACTAAAATAGTCTTTTGGTTATTGTGTCCTCCAAAGAAGATTCACATTGTGGTATAGATTCTACCTCTAAGTGACTTAAAGGTCTATCCCTTACCAACCTTTGAATCCTATTTAGGCTAATATAACCTAGTCGTAAATGCCAAAGATAAGTCTTATTAGAGTGAAAAATTTTAAGTCTTTTAGAGATATTATCATTAACCTCAATGTTAAGCAGTATGTCCATCTTAGGTTTGATAAAATAGAGATTATTTTGCATCCATCTATCACAGAAAAAAGATTTGCTTTTACAAATCACCACTTTATTATTAAAAGATATTGAATAAGAGTCTTTAAATAAACAAGCAACAGATATTAAATTTCTTTTAAGTCTAAGAATATAAAACAATCTTTCATAATTAAAATCTTATAATTATCGAAATAAAGATGATCGTCTCTTACTGCTTCAGCCAATACTAAGGATCTATTGCCCATCCATAACATGAAGTCGTCATGCAATAGACTTCTCATTCTTTAAACTCCTGCAAGAAGCACAAATAGGATTAGTTGCTCTAGAATCTATGTCCTAAGTGTCACTTGATTCCTTAACTAAACAAGTTTCAATAACCAGAAGTTCACACTTACCTCCTCGAGAAAGGAAATCCTTGCAATTCTTCTTAATGTCCCCAACTTTCCCACAAAAAAAGCACTTCAGCTTCTTCAAGTTCTTCTTTTTCTTCTTCTTATTCTTGCCATTTGCTAGAATAAAAGATTTCTTCTTCTTAGCCCTTTGCTTTTTTCCATTCACTAGGTTAAGATTGGAACCAAATGCAGCTACAAAGTTAGCCTCACCACCAACAAGAGCTTCCCTGATTAGATTTTCAAACTCTTGTAACTGCTTCATCAACTTAGTCAAGGTCACATCCTTGTCTATTGCTCAAATTATATGAAGCTCTAAATGGGATGAACTCCTTAGATAGAGTCTCAAAAACCATAGTCATCTATGACTCAATATCGATATTAACTCCATGGGTTTGAGCCTTAGCAAGGTAAACCATGACCGATATCATATTGTCCTTCACAGGAGTCCTCGGTCTTTGCTTGCAATTTAAAAGGTTTTGAAAAGCCCCTTGCCATTTTGTTAGGGCTTGGCCTCTAAAAATGTCTTCAAGATTAACCAAGATCTACTTTGTAGTCTCATAATCTTCATGTTGAGCCTGCAGCATGTTATTCATGCTAGCCATAACATAACAGCGAGTCTAATCATTAGCATCCTTTTAGCGATCATACACTTCGATTTGATCGTTAGTGGAATCCCTAGTAGGTTTAGCAGGACACGATGTTGTTAGTACAAATTTTAATTTCTCAAAAAAAAGGACGATATTTAGTTTCCTTTTCCAATCACTATAATTCTCGCCAGTTAACATGTTTTTATCGAGTATCAATGATAAAGCATTTTTAGACGTTTTAATCTACAATAAATATTCATATATCAAATATAAGCAAACTTTTCATATCAATTTAGTAAGATAAGACAAACAAGTAAATATAAAATTATGTTTATGTGTCAAAACCTTGAAAAAAATCATAACCTTACAACAATAATTCTTAACTCATACTCCAACAAGTCGCCTAGGGAAGACTTGTCAAATTCAATTAGGAACATGGATCCCCTTTGATTAATATATGTCATCAAAGGCCCATCTAATCTAGCATATATTAATAATCATTTTCTTTGACCATTAATTTTATTAACAGAACTCCTCGGGGAGGTTAATAATAAAATTAATCTTGAGTGTATAACCATCGTTTCAACTATTTTATCCATGATTTATAATTGTCACTTAGGGCTGTACAATGATAAATCATGCTGAAATAAATTATCTCTTTAGAGATCCAATTGGTACATGATGAAATCCCTTTCTAGCGGTCAGAACCACCATATGCTACCTATGGACCAAGAATGGAGGCCATAGGTCCTCTCTTTGAAAACCTTCCCCCACTCAATATTTTAAAAGTCAAGGTTTTATGTTAACATGCATTAATAATTTTTAGTGAGTGGCACTTCCTAAACTACATAGCATGTTATCAATATACATAGCAAATATTATAATGCAAACAAGCAAAGCAACATATAAAGCCACAAGCAAAATAATAAATAAATAGTCGTAATATCATAGTTCCATCGTAAAGAAAAGAAAATAAAGATTACTCGAAACATATTATCGATTTTTCATCTTGTACCTTCAAGTTGTCTCCTTCTTCATGTGGAATCCATCTTCAATTCTTCAATCCTTATAGATCAAAAGGTTTATTTTTCTGGTCATCATAAAATTTTATGTTTCTCAAAATTGTCTCAAAAATAAAATCAAAAACTGTACAGAAAAACACAACCTTTTTAGAAAATGTTTTGCCCTGTACTGGCTTGCTGAATTGAATGTTCGGCTTGCCAGTCTCATCATCGACCTGCCAAACTTAAGGGTTCGGCCTGCCGACCGAGCTAAACTCATATTTTGTCCCACTGTTGGCTTGTCGAACTAGAAGTTCAATCGATCGTTCTACGACCATCGGCCTACCGACCTTAAGGGTTCAGCATGCTGACCAAGCTAACTCAATGTTTTTCTAGAAAACAGTTTTGAAGCAATTTTTCAATCTTATTTTCAACAATTCAACAATATAAAAATTTAGAGACACTGAAAAAATAATAGAACTCCTATCACCTTCATCTTCTAGATCTGTCTTTACTTTGAATGATTATTTAATTATAAAATTTTACATATTTAAAATAATAATTATTAGACGGTGATGATAGACCGCTATCTAATTATATGAAAAACTTAAATATGCATTCTAACCTCTGAGGAACCATAACCAGCACAAATTAATTAATTAATAATTAATTAAATAAAAATATAATCAATTGTAATTAATTAATAAATATTTACCATATAATCTCACGATAACATTTAATTAAATAGAAACCTTAAAGCGCCAACTCTCTAAAAAATTAAATTCAAGCATAGGAGAGAATAAAATCACATAATTCATGTATATATGTCACACCCTGAAGTACGAGAGGTGACATGGTAGATTAATTGAGTTGATTAAATAGAGATTCAGTTAAAATTTGGGTTTTAGAATCAAATTATAAATAAAAATGTGATAATTTTAAAATCATCTATTTAAAACGAGCAGTTATAATATTCAAACAAATAAAATAATAAAATAAAATAAGCGATGAGGAGATAATAAAATAATATAATAATAAAATAGAAGGTGAGGCGAGAATGGGTCCCACTGACTCATATCTTGTGGACACACACAGTACTGACAATATTACAATACAACCACAGTCCGAAATAAAAGGAAAAGTTAAGATTTTACATGCCTTGAATTGTTGTACTACAACCTACCCAGATCTTCTGCTGGTCATAAGTCCAGTCAGTGGACTCTTCTCCTATCTTAAGCTGATATCCACCTAAGGGGTAAGATTTGAAAACAAATAAAACATGAGTGAAAGGCTCAGTAGGACTATATTCCAAAAATATTAAATTTTAAAAGAAATTTCATTATTCAAATGAATATATAGAAAATGAACTAGCACAAATAAATAAATTGATGAAAATTTAATAAAAGCTTTCCTTACCAAAACAGTTTAAATGGGTCAACCCGGAAGAATACCATTTTCTTTTCCTGGGCAAACCATATGTAATTCACCACCGTAATGGCCCAACTGTGTTTCAGGACCTGCCCCCAAGGTCGCGCACTACACTACCCAATCTCTGATATGGCATCATGCCCCAAAATATATATATATCTTTTCATGATTATTAAAATCTCTTTTTATCAAATATAATCATTTACATTCATTATGAGGTTTATTATGAAAACCGCCTCAATTCTACTGGCTAAAAAGACATTCAATAAAATGCTCTTCAAATCAGTTATTGGAAATATTTTGATAAAAATCCCTTTTAGGCCAAAATCATTTTAAAATCAGGTTACCAAAGAAAATGGATAGAAGTCCTACCTCTATACTCGTGTAGGTGTCCCACATCTTAATCCCGGTCCGCTATACATTAGCTCCGCGGATCTACGCATAACCTTAAATGGAAAGTAGATCTATTAGTATCTAGCGTGAGATATTCTATGTTATTAAATCATCTCATAGTGTCCTATTGTGCTGTTTAATTTTATAAAATCATTTTACAAAGTCAGAATTTCAATCGGGGTTCAAAACAATAAAAACGGGTAAAAAATAACAAAATTTCACCATGCCCGATCGGCCTGCTTGTTGCCTTGGTTCGGCTGGCCGAACTGTGCCAAAAAACCAAGTCCAGTCGGCCAAACATTTCCAGGTTCGGCCTGCCGGTCGGATGAATCCGGCCTGCCAAACATGAAGTTCGGCCTACCGATCTGGAAAAATTCCAAAACTTTCCAAGCATGGGTCTCGGCCTCCCTGAGCCCAAATCTTCAATTCTAACATTTTTTCTCAATTCTCAAGCATGGGTAATGATCATAATTGATAGAAAAACATGGTAGATTGCTTTTTAATGCTTTAAAACAAGTTTTAAACAAAATTTTTAGAAAAATCTGAAAATAGAGAAAAATAAAAAATCTTGATTTAAATCCGTTTTTGATGAAACAAAGCTTGTATTCTAGTTATTCTAAATTCATCTAACTCAGATTGAAGGTTTTCTAAGCTTAGAGAAGCTTAGATTTCAAAAAGCAAGAAAAATTGCAAAATTTAAAAAGTTTTGAAAATTTAGAATCTAACCTTGGATTAAGCTTTGAATCGAGTTTGTGGTTGCTCAATCGCATTCCCGAGCCTTTAATCCACTAACCCAAAGCTTGAAATTGAATTTTATTTCAAAATTTTTGAGAGAGAATGAGAGAGAGAGCAAGTGAAACCGAGAGAAAGAGAGAGAAAATAAGAGAGAGAGAGATAGACGAGAATGAAAGAAAGAGAGAGGAGAGTGAGGTTTTTATAAAGAGAAGGGAAGCAGTTTTTAATACCACGTCCCACATGTGGTTTTCCAAAATGGGACATGCTGGTCATTTGACAAATTGTTTTGTTTTCAAAATTCAAAATAACAAATAAAACTAATTTAAAGTAATTAGAAATCATCAAAATAATAAAAAACAACATTAATTTAGAAATTCCACAAAATAATCAAATTAAGTTTAAAATATTCATTATGGCACACTAATCCACCATTTAACATATTAATAACATCTAATTAATTTCAGGGTGTTACAACTCTCCACCCCTAAAAGAAATTTCGTCCTCAAAATTTACATATCGATTCAAAAGCAAAACAAATGCAGATACAACTCCCGCATACTCGACTCTAATTCCCAAGTGGATTTATCAACCCCATGATGCTGCCACACGACCTTAACTAATGAGATCTCATGACGGCGCAAGCTAATCACTTTACGATCAATGATCTAGATCGGCACTTCCTCATGCGTCGTGTCTTCCTAAATCTGTACGTCCTGGAACAAAACGATCTTATACTGCTCAGATGGACACTTTTGAAGCATTAACACATGCAATACGTCATGAACATGTAAAAGTTTCGAAGGAAGGTTAAGTCGATAAGCAACCACACAAACACATTGGGTAATCTCAAACGGTCCAATATATCTTGGAGTAAGTTTTCCTTTTACTCTGAATCACGAAATGCCTTTGCGAGGAGATACCTTTAAGAGTACAAAGTCTCCTACTTTGAATTCCAAGGGTCGACGTCTCCTATCTGCATAACTCTTCTGTCGACTCTGAGCTGCTTTCAATCGGTCCCGAATCACGACGATCTTCTCATTGCTATCTCGAATCTTATCTGGCCCAAAAATAACTCTATCTTCTGGTTCAGCCCAACACACTAGCGATCGACAAGGTCGTCCATATAGCGTTTCAAACGGTGCCATACTAATACTTGATTGATAGCTATTGTTGTACGCAAACTCTACCAGATGCAAGTACTTCTTTCTAGTTCCCGCTGAAGTCTAATGCGCACGCACGCAACATGTCTTTGAAAATCTGAATAACTCGCTTAGATTGCCCATCGGTCTGAGGATGAAATGCTGTGCTGAAGTTCAAATTTATACCCATAGCCTCCTAAAAGCTCCTCCAGTACTTGGCATTAAACCTGGTATCCCTATCTGATGTAATGGATAAAAGAACTCCATGCAATCTTACTATGTTCTGCAGATACAATTCCCCAAGAATCCTCCTAGAACATGTAGATCTGAATGAAATAAAATGAGCTAACTTCGTTAACTTGTCAACCACGACCCAAATTGCATCATGTCTGTGCTCCATCCTTGGAAATCCGTTAAGAAAATCCATCGTCACGTGCTCCCATTTCCACCCTGGAATAGGAAGTGGTTAAAGCTGACCTGCTAGCTTCTGATGCTCTGCTTTCACCTGAAGACAAGTTGTACATTTGGCCACGTACTCCCCGGATATCCTTCTTCATGCCTCTCCCCCAATATTGCCTCTTAAGATCATAGTACATCTTTATGCTTCTTGGATGAATGACGAACTAAGATTTGTGGGCTTCATCTATTACGGCCTTCATCACTTCTGCAATTGTTGGAACTGCTAGACGCTCCCTGAAGTACAACGATCCATCCACACATATACTTCATTCTTCAAACTGCTCTCCGTTCTGAATCCGCTTCCAGATTCCCGGAAGATGCTGGTCTCACCATTGATTTTGCTTCACCATCTAAACAAGAGCTGGGGTCGTCTCCATGTGGTACACCAAAACACGATCGTAGTCTTCATGATACTATAGCCTGCATCCACTAACTATTGCACCCCTCTTCCAATCTTCAAGAGCCAAACAAGCGATAATTCCTGAAGACTTCTGACTGAGTGCATTTGCAATGACGTTAGCTTTTCTAGGATGATACTGCAGCGTGAAATCATAATCCTCCATGTATTGTATCCACCTTCGTTGGCTCAAGTTCAAATCCCTTTGAGTAAACAAATATCTCAAACTCTTATGTTCAGAGAAAACCTAAAATGTTGCCCCGTACAGATAACATCTCTAGATCCTCAACACATGAATCACTGATGCGAGCTCCAAGTCATGAGTGGGGTAGTTCTGCTCGTGAGGTCGTAGTCGTCTCGATCCGTATGCTACCACACGTCCATGTTACATTAGCACACATCCAAGTCCACGCCCTGAAGCATCCGTGTAAACCTCATACGGCTCATCACTACTAGGAATGATCAATACTGGAGATGAGGTCAATCGATTCTTCAACTCTTGAAAAGCAAGCTCACATTCTTCGTTCCACTCGAACCTAACATTTTTCCTAACCAATCTTGTCAATGGTGCTACTATCTTGGAAAAATCCTTCATAAATTTCCTGTAATATCCTGCAAGTCCCAAGAAACTACGGATTTCTACCACATTCCTTGGTCGTTCCCATTCTACTATGGCTTATATCTTAGATGGATCCACTGAGATACCATGCTCAAAGATGACATGACCTAGAAATTTGACTTATGTTAACCAAAACTCACACTTTTCCTTTTTGGCATACAACTGATGCTCTGTAGAGTCTGAAGCATGATTCTGAGATTCTGCTCATGCTCCTCCCAAGTCTTAGAATAAACCAAGATGTCGTTAATAAACACAATTACGAACTGGTCCAAGTAAGGCCTAAATATCTTACTTATCAAATCCATGAAGGCTACCGGAGCGTTTGTCAATCCAAACGGCATCACCAAAAATTCAAAAAGTCCATACTGAGTCCTAAAAGCTGTCTTAGGAATGTCCTTTTCCTTAATCCTGAGTTGATGATATCCTGATCTCAAGGCTATCTTTGAGAAGTATAGCGAGCCTCCCAACTGATAAAACAACTCATCAATCCTGGGCAGAGGATACTTATTCTTCACCGTGACCCGATTCAGCTGTCGATAATCTATACATAACCTAAGAGTTTCATCATGCTTCTTTGCAAACAAAGCCGGTGCTCCCCACAGTGACGTACTATTCTAGATGTATCCCTTATCAGCTAGCTCCTAAAGCTGCTTTCTAAGTTCTTTCATCTCTGCTGGCACCATCAAGTAAGGAGTTATGAAAATTGGTGCTATTCCCGGAAATAATTCAATACCAAATTCAATTTCTCAATGCGGTGGCAATCTTGATAGCTCGTCGGGGAAGACATCTTTAAATCATCTACCATTGGAATTACTGCATTTCTTCTCAAAGCGCTAGACTCTCCTTCTAGGTTCATGAGGAAGGCATAGCAAGCTGCGTTCTTCCGCCCTCTAAGACACGCTCTTATGAGACGTTCACTCATCAGCCGATCACCACCACCTTGGTAAGTGATTACCGTCCCCTTATCAAATACTAGGGTTACTTTCTTAAGTTGACAGTCTACCATTGCATTATATCTGGACAACCGGTCTATCCCTAGGATTACATCATATGAACTCATGGGGATTATAATCAAATCACTTTTCAAAATCTCATCCCCATTCTTTATTTTACAAGCTTTACAAATACTATTCACATATACCCGTCCCAAGGGTGAAGCTATAACTAAGGTTTCATCAAACTCTTCTATTACTAATCCCAAGGCATGTACAAATGAGCTCGAAATGAGAGAATGAGTGGCACCAGTATCGAACAATACGTGAACTAAAGACTAAGAAGCCATAATCATACCATCGACAACTACGTTACTGGTCTGGGCATCTGAACTCCCTGATGTCATCATGTGAACCTATACTGGAGCTTTCCCTTGTCCTCTACTAACATTGCTAGGTCCTGGGTTAGTTGGTCGATACTACTGCAATGGTGGCGACTACACACTGGCTGTACTCGACTTTCGGTACTAAGGGACGTTACTTTGAAAGTTCTGCGGTTGGTGTCCTTGTGCTGAATATGGCAGTTGCTGAGGAGAGAACTGATGAAACAAAAGTTGAGGGTACTGCTGCAGTTGAGGTAGAGTCTGAAGCTGGGGTTGACGACTAGCTCCTTCTCCGATTTGAAATCCTAGGCGAGCACTCCTGATTGGGTAATTCCTCTTGATGTGTCCCAGCTATTGGCAATAGTGACAATGAAAACTGTAGGGGTTGCTGCGCCCACTGTTGGATGAACTGCTGCTATCGCTGTTCATGCTACCTTATTTATTCTTTCCTGGAGTCGGTCGACTACTGATGCTCCTCTTATCGCTCCTCTGTGGTCCTCCTAACGTCTTGGCTCAATTCTCATAGTACTGTGCATAGTCATTCTCCACTGATATTATTGATGACACAAGCTCTCCAAAGTTCCTAAGTCACAGGGCAACCACCTGTCGTCGAATAAGGGCTTTAAGTCCATCCTGGAATTTAATGCACTTCTCACGCTATGATGCCACTGTAGATGGAGCAAACCTGGCCAATTCATTGAACTCGCTTCATATTCCTGTACTGACATATCACCCTGTTGCAACCTATAGAATTCTGCCATCTCTTGATTCCTATATCCCTACAGAAAATAACGATCATAAAATAGCTCCTCAAACCTATCCCAACTTACATTACCATTGTTCTTTAGGCGTTTTGCTTGCTTCCACCAAGTATTGGCACCACCTTCAAACTTATATGCTACAAATTCCATGCGATACTCTACTGGCACACCAAGAGTATCCAGATACTTCATGATCGAATCTAACCAATATTCTGCCACTTACGGGTCCCCATTTTCATTGAAAGTTGATACAGACGCACGTCGAAACTCCTTAAAGTATGAATGCCGGCTACTAGCCTCGGAGTCACCCAGCCTTGCCCTGGCTGCCATTTGCCGGAATGCAGCAAACATGGCCCTCATCATGCCCTCATTATTTCCAAACTCAGCATCAGTTGTCGAGCATTGTCTAGGTGCCATTCTCTCACTTTTGAAAACAAAATTTGGACTGTCAGTGGTATTTCATTGTCGTACCTATGTGTGCACAATTCCCAAGGTTCATAACCTTGAGCTCTGATACCATTCTGTCATGTCTTGGAGTACGGGAGGTGACGTGGTAGATTAATTGAGTTAATTAAATAGATATTTAGTTAAATTTTGAGTTTTAGAATCAAATTATAAATAAAAAAGTGATAATTTTAAAATCATCTATTTAAAACGAGCAGTTATAATATTCGAACAAATAAATAATAAAATAAAATAAGCGATGAGGAGATAATAAAATAATATAACAATAAAATAAAAGATGAGGCGAGAATGGATCCCACTGACCCACATCTTGTGCACATATATAGTATTGACAATATTACAATACAACCACAGTCCAAAATAAAAGGGAAAGTTAAGATTTTACATACCTTGAATTGTTGTACTACAACCTACCCATATCTTCTATTGGTTGCAAGTCCGGTCAACAAAAACTTCTCCAATCCTAAGCTGATATCCACCAAAGGGTTAAGATTTTAAAACAAATAAAACATAAGCGAAAGGCTTAGTAGGACTATATTTCAAAAATATTAAATTTTAAAAGAAATTTTATTATTCAAATGAATATATAAAAAACAAACTAGAACAAATAAATAAATTGATGAAAATTTAATAAAAGCTTTCCTTATCAAAACAGTTTAAATGGGTCGACTAGAAAGAATACCATTTTCTTTTCCTAGGCAAACCATATGTAATTCACCATCGTAGTGGCCCAGTTGGGTTTCGAGACCTGCCCCCAAGGTCGCGCACTATACGACCCGATCTCTGATATGGCATCATGCCCTAAAATATATATATATATATATATCTTTTCATGATTATTAAAATCTCTTTTTACTAAATATAATCATTTACATTCATTATGAGGTTTATTATGAAAACCCCTTAATTCTACTACTTATAAAGGCATTCAATAAAATGCTCTTCAAATCAATTATTAAAAACATTTTGATAAAAATCCCTTTTAGGCCAAAATCATTTCAAAATCAAGTTACCAAAGAAAAGGGGTAGAAGTCCTACCTTGATACTCGTGTCGGTGTCCTACACCGTAATCTTGGTCCGCTATACGTTAGCTCTGCGGATCCACGCACAACCTTAAATGGAAACTAGATCTATTAGTATCTAGCGTGAGATATTCTATGTTACTAAATCATCTCATAGTGTCCTACTGTGCCGTTTAAGTTTATAAAATCATTTTACAAAGTCAAAATTTTAATCAGGGTTTAAAACGATGAAAACGGGTGAAAAATCACAAAATTTCACCATGTCTGGTCGGCCTGTTGGTCGCACTGGTTCGGCCGACCAAACTGCACAGTTCAGGCTGCTGGAAAACCAAGTCTGGTCGATCAAACTTTTCTAGGTTTGGCTTGCCGATCGGATGAAACCGGCCTGCCGAACACAAAGTTTGGCCTACCGATCTAAAAAAATTCCAAAATTTTCCAGGCACGGGTCTCGGTCTCTCCAAGCCCAAATCTTCAATTCTAACCTGTTTTCTCAATTCTCAAGCATGGGTAATGATCATAATTGATAGAAAAATATGGTAGATTACTTTTTAATACTTTAAAACAAGTTTTAAACAAAATTTTTAGAAAAATCTAAAAATGGAGAAAAATAGAGAAAAATAAAAAATCTTGATTTAAATCCAGTTTTGATGAAACAAAGCTGTATTCTAGTTATTCTAAGTTCATCTAACTTAGATTGAAGGTTTTCTAAGCTTAGAAAAGCTTAGATTTCGAAATGCAAGAAAAATTGCAAAATTTAAAAAGTTTTGAAAATTTAGAAACTAACCTTGGATTATGCTTTGAATCGAGTTTGTGGTTGCTCAATCGCGTTCCCGAGCCTTCAATCCACTAACCCAAAGCTTGAAATTGAATTTTATTTCAAAATTTTTGAGAGAGAATGAGAAAGAGAGCAAGTGAAACCGAGAGAAAGAGAGAGAAAATAAGAGAGACAGAGATGGACGAGAATGAAAGAAAGAGAGAGGAGAGTGAGGTTTTTATAAAGAGAAAGGAAGCAGTTTTCAATACCACATCCCACACGTGGTTTTCCAAAATGGGACATGCTGGTCATTTGACAAATTGTTTTGTTTTCAAAATTCAAAATAACAAATAAAACTATTTTAAAGTAATTAGAAATCATCAAAATAATAACATTAATTTAGAAATTTCACAAAATAATCAAATTAAGTTTAAAATATTCATTATGGCACACTAATCCACCATTTAATATATTAATAACATCTAATTAATTTCGAGGTGTTACAATATAGCATGATCACAAACTCGATAATCAATGTAAGAACTTGGCTCTAATACCAATTGTTGGAAAACGAGAACACAGTAGAATTTTAAAAAATTTTAAATCAGAGTATTTTTTAAAACACAAGTTTGATATGCTAAATATATAAATTAATGATAGATATTACTAACTTCTTTTGTGTTTCAAAGTGGGCTCAAATTCGTGTAGAGAAAAATGTTCTAGAAGAGCCTCAACAAACTAGTCTTCTTTGCTATTCTCTATCCATAATCAGAGTGTGGGTGGTCACACATCGTACAGCTCTTCCTCTGATGACTCTCCTTCCAACTACTTGAGAAGACCTAGAGCTAAGGTTCGTGGTGTTGGATAATAGGTCTCAAGAAGTTTCAGAGTTTCTCAAACTAGAGTACTCACTCTATGATTCTCAACTGACCTAAATAACTAAGGAAACTCACTCCTATTTGTAGTGGTCGAATTTTGATTAAACCTTTGCAGATTAGGCCTGAAAATTTGAGTCTAGATCAACTTCTGATGAAAAAAGCGTCTAAAATACGTATACAAATTATCACACGATCAGCAGTCCGATATAAGAGATTGGCCTGCCGAACTTAATCTATTAGCAGGCCGAAGCTTCCCATCAGCCTCTCAAACTTATGATAATCTTGATCCACAAGAATATCTTATTTTCCACCCGAAATTCTTAAGTATAGCCTTTGTTTTAATTCAAATAACCTAAAAGAGAAGTTATTTGATTGAAACAGTCACATCTAGATAATCCCGTAGAAAACAAAATATTATCCAACTAATTCAACACGTTTATCTTGGATTAATTTATAAAATTAATTTAACTGATAAACTAACATGAATTATTAAATCAAATCTTATCAAATTTTAGTCAATCTAATAATTTAACTAAAGTCACCAATATGAAAGAAAAACATGCCGTATCATTACAGAATTTATAATGAGCTAGCAAAGGGAACCCGATAGATATATATAGTTCAAGGTCCTTGATGAGACTTTGAAACTGCACTTTTCTTAACGTTAAAATCAATCATATTGTATTAATATTTCTCGTAAAACTCCTCAATTATAGCAATTTAGTGATAAACAGTGTTTTAGTGCCTTAGTGTGAAAATGTGTTTAAAAATGTGTTTTTATTGTATTTTTATATTTAATAATATTTTTAGTAATTTTTAGAGTCGTTTTGAAGTGTTAATCACATGTTTAGCCTATAAATAGTTAAAACAGTAAAATTTATGTTATGTTATTTTATTTTGAGTCTTAATGTGTTTGATAGTGTGTTTTAAGTTTGTAAATATGTCCTGTTGTATTTTTAGTAATTTCTAAAAATATTTTCAAGTCATAAAAATCATATCTGTGCTAAACTGAAAGAGACTGGAAATTTTAGAAGTTTATAATTAATTTTGTGTGTTTTAATGTAACATATTTATTTTAATAATTATTTTGTTTGTAAAATAATTAATTTTAGTGTATTTGTAAATTTTAGATTTAAAATATGGAGGAAAAACAGAGCAAAACGATGCAAAAAGGGACAACAAATGCCTCAAAAATCATTAAAAAATTGAATTTTGGATATTGGAAGACACATGGCGTATTTCTGGCCCTTGGATGGGCCGCCAAAATGATCGTGACCATCCAAGGAAGGGACACGTGTCATTACATCAGTCTTTGTGTCAGCCAGACTCTAGCAATGCATTCCACATGGCGAGATATAGTTGGCGTGTGCACAACATGCGCAGACAAACTTCACGTGTCTCAGAGAGTAGTTCGGGCCATGTCGGATCTAGTGCTTCAACTACACATGCTCTCGTCTTTTGATCCATCCGATCCTCATAAGAAGACCAAGCTAACGGTTGTCTTGCTCAGTCCTACTGGTCCCACCTGACCCTATTTGCTCTCTCAGTTTTCGTCCATTGGATCTCACATTTAAAGGTCTAAATAGCGCCTGTTTTAGTAGGTGCAGCCACTGAAAAGCAGAGGATCTCAAACGAATTCTCACATAATGAAAAAGGGAATCTCATGTGAAAAAAAAAAAGGAAAATTTTGGATCATTTTGATCCGAATTTTTCAACGTAGCCATAGTAAAAAAATTATAAAAATGTATGAATAGTATTTTTTTAGGCTCTATAAATATCGAGCCTTTGATGCTCAGCAAATCATTCCTCCTCTACGTAGTGTATAATTACTGCTACTTAAATAGTTAGTTTTTAATATTTTTTTCTTTTTATTTCAGATTTTAGTCTAATTTCTTGTAAAATATTTTTAGTTTATGTAGTAAAAATTATGTTTAATAATATTAGTAGTATTTTATTAATTATGTCTTTCTAAATTTCTTTTTAGCTAAGGTGAGAGGGGAAAATTATGGCAAAATTACCTTAACTATTTTTTGTTTTTCTTAATTTTCTAAGTAGTTGTAATGCCAAAATATTTTCTAAGAAAACTTAGGATTTCAATATTTTCTTAGCTACAACTTTGCCAAAACTACAGTTTTGATTTATCAATGACATAGACTGGCATGGATAATACTTGGGAGAACCCTGATTACCGTAGACGAGAATGGCTCGGTAAATGCTTAACTTACTATCTTGGTTGTTATTGTAGTTAAGTTACGTTGAAATACTGCTTATTTATTTAGTTGTGTTTTTGCTACATTATAGACATGAAATGGCACAGTAAATACTTGGTAAATCTTGATTTATTGTCGACATAGGATGGCCTAGTGTATTCTTAAATTAACTTATAAATAAAAAGAAAAACTAAAATATATTGAAGATAATTGTCAAAACGAAACCTTTAAACTTCAGCCCTGTTATTATTGCTGCTTTACTTCTTTAAATTGCTGTTGTTATTATTGTTACTCTGCTTAAGTTATTTTAACTTATCTACATTTCTTGTTATTAAAGTCCCAAATTATCAAAATCTGAAAATGAAAAATGTTGTAAAATATGTAAATATTATAAATATAATCTATAGATAAAAAATTATTAATCCTCATATTTTTCAGCTTAAATAAAAAGAAGTTAATATAATACATGTATTGGAACTGCATAAATCATTCCCTGTGGGTTCGACCTCGGATTCACCCAGTAAGTATTACTTGAGACAACCTTATACTTGGATTTAATTTAGAGTGCGTTAACAGAAGCAAGATCAATCCTATAATTATAAAATACAATATCTCAGATATATATTTTATGAGTATCGACTCTAACGTTACTCCATTAAAAGCTTAGAGCTGCATTCTCGAACTATATAAAATTATGAAGCTTCAATAAGCTAACCGTCCATGACGTATTATAATGTGTTATATCCCTATAGGATATTTATAATCGGCTTACGGATAAATTCTGTTTTACTTTCTTGATTATTTTTATCTTACGTTCCATTATCACACTATTGTTATACTTACTATCTATAGATAGTATACTATTTAGTTATACCTATGTATCCAAATGATTGAGCGCTCTAGTCTTGTAATTATAGGACAATGCTTACAAGAGAATATCATTAATTATACGAAAAAAGCAATGGATTCCATATCTATAAATAATGAGTCTATGTTAATAATGAGTCTATGTTAATCAAGAGTCATGTCTTTAACGTACTGGTATGCATACCATCATTGAGTCAGGATGTCACCCTTGATACATCAAGAGATATAAGTCAAGAATACAGGCCCATTAGTCATTTTAGAATTAAGACACAACACATATGATTGTCTAAAGTGAATTGATTTGCATAAACAGAATTATTAACCAAATCAATTCAAATTTTGTGTCCCAATTCAATACATTGTCACCTATGACAATGCACCAATATTTCTACTCATGGAGTCCCACTCCAATGACCAAGACAAGCAATCTCCTATTAGAGATGTAGATAACATAACAATCTTAGTATGAATAAAGTGCCAACTTTATTCCCTCGATTATGAGTCTTATGATTTAGACTATCACCTTTTAGATTTATGTCTTCCGAATAATCTGTCCATCATATGCACAATTCTTGAAGGTTTAGACCAACAATCTCATACTTTTTTTGCTTATCATACATTCAATAGAAATGAATATAAAGAGGACAATATTTGGTATATGAATAATAAATAAACTCTTTATTGATAAAATGTCTTCAAAAACATATTACAACATTTTACTCTTTAGGGCACTATGTCTACAATCTCCCACTTGCACTAAGTTAGTAAATATGACATATCTCGCATCCCTATAGCCTCCACATGCTTCTTGAAAACTCTCGTAGTTAGTCTCTTCGTGAAAGAATCAGCTAAATTGTCTTCAGATGTGATTTTGCATACTGTAACATGCCCGCCCTCAACGAAGTCCTTTATCACATGATACTTTCAATGAATATGCTTACTCTTCTTATGAAACCTTGGTTCCTTAGTATAAGCTATTGCTGCAATCTTATCACAATGCAGCGATACCGCCTTATCCATGCCAAAAACTACCTCAAGATTCCCAAGAAACTTGCAGAGCCACACTGCTTCTTTCGAAGCATCACTAGCTGCCACATACTCGGCCTCCATCGTTGAATCCAAAGTACAATCTTTCTTGACACTTTTCCAAACATCATCTTGTTGTAATTTTTGGATAGTCATGGAGTTTTAGGGAAATTAAGAAAACTTCCCCTTTAGGATTTCAAGTTAGGATTCATAATTTCATAATTTAATTAGTCACCTCATGAAATCATAGATCTATTTACCTAAAGAAAAATAAATACTTGCTTGGAGAAGTTTAAAGTGGACATGTGGGATGCATTATAAGAAATAGGAAATCTCTCTAATACTATATCTGTAACGACCCTTTCTGAACTGTCATAGTTATCTTAACTTTCTATCATTCATCTCTTATGAAATTGCAGAAGATAAATAAGCTTGAAAAAATGTTCTTTACTTGTCAAAAAATGAATTAAAAATCAAATATTCGTTTTTTGAATAATCTTAATTTTATAGGGAGAAAACATCCTCCAAAATCTTTAACTTTAATTGCACCACCAAGTGTGCTAGCCACGGGAGAAAATGGATAGCAAATCCTAAACCAACTGTGACATATAGGCCCACTCATCGAACAATTTGCTCACAGGATATAAGACTGCCACCTGCCATCATCAAAGGTCTACAACACCTATTTAAAACATAAAAATTTTTATATATATAATTTTTTGAAAAGGTCATCATATGAAAAGTATTAAACATAGGGTCATCAATAACATCAGCATATACTTCTCACTATATTTAGTCATGTTGCAAGTGAGAGTAAACTTATATATATGCTTTACTTAACCTTTTTGAAATTTTCCAACAAAGACGTGATGAATAAGGTTCTCAAATGCTCACTTCTATACCCATTCATGCTATAAACCATAAATACAATAAAATTATAAAAATAATAATTTATCAAACACATCTATCATATTAAAACTGTTAAGATCTGCGCCCTCAAAACAGATGATGTTTTGTATTGGATATATTTATAAATAAATAAATAAAGTGAATGTTTTATTATTTATGTATATGTATTTTGAATACTTTGTAAATATCATTAAAATTGTATAATTATTTATGTGACCTTAAATATTGTACATATTATAAACAAGAAGATAACATATAAGGATGATAATTAAAATGGTCAGTAGCATATAATTAATTATTTATAATAATTATTCAATTAAAGTATGGAATATTTAATTGTTACTAGGACATGTCATTTCCATTAAAAATAGAACGATTTTATCCAAACGATGTAGTAAGTTATTAAATGAGTGCATTGTACATAATAAAATTATGTAGGACCAGACATGATGTAATAAGAACAGCTAACAATTTTCATTAAATATAAAAAATTCTAACCACATCAACAGATGGTCATATATAAGATGATTTTAATATTGAGTTATTTTTAGACTCCTATTTATGATTTATGTCTTTTAATTTATTCCGTATAGATTTAATAATCTAATATTATCCCTTGTATTTTGGAGCCATAATGAAATAAGTAGCCAAAAATGTTAATATTATAAGCTAAAATCCATTCCTTCTCTAACGAGAGTCAAACAAATAATTCTTGTGAGTAATGATTCGGGGCTTGATAAATATGAAAGCTTAATTCGTGATTAAGTTCATTTATTTATTATTCATTAGAGACTTAATGGTAATCAAGGATAAAGAAGTAATAAAAGAGATTAACGGATTTTACCTAGCTCTAATTATTAATTATTTACGAATGATCAATTTATATATAATGATTATGTCAAATGTATGACTCTAAGAAATGAGTAATTATATCTATAATTTCAAGTGTGAAACTCCAAGTTTTTAGTGGAGTTACATTAGAATTAACAAAAGAGTAATATATTAATTAAAGACATTAGAATTAACAAAAGAGTAATATATTAATTAAAGAGTTTAATTAATATATTAGTTTTACTGGAGCTCAAAATTATAGGTCCATTAGTCCCCCACCATCCTTGTAAACACTATTTGGACAAGTTGAATTACTAATTTAATTAATTAATTTAGAAATGCAAAATTTTAAATTAAATATCATTCAAAATAAATTAATTATGAATTAACATATAATTATTAAATAATATAATTAATTAACAATAGATAATTAATTTTGGAAGACATATAGTGGGAGGGCCCCACTATGTGTGGCGTGCACATGCACAAAGAAGTTTCTTACTTGTACAGTCCAATGCTTGTTTATCAAGTTTCTAAATTTCAAATTTCTATTTTTAGATAACTGTGATTTAATTCAAATATGAAAAGTTAAATTTGGGAACAAATGAAATTAGGTAACAAGCACATTTTTTCTCTCCTATCTCCTTAGATTGGCGCCATCTACAGATATTGTATTTGTGTGGCTGGTGCCACATACAGATAAGGAAAAAGAAAATTTTCTCTTTATTTTAATTATATATTTGATATTTAAAATGTAAATAAAGGAAGCTTCCAAAATTTAGGTCTCTCATTCTTTATAAATAGAGGCCTCCTATATTTATTAGACACACAATTGAAAGTCTTGGATAAACTAAGAGAACTCTAACAAAAACTCCCTTAGGTGTGTAAAGATAGAGAAGAAGAAGTGCTCTTCATCGCAAGACCTATTTTGCTCATGCTTTGAGATTAATGGGTTACTAAAATAAGAGAATGCTCTTTTAGAAACCTTTAATTTTGTCTACACCCACCCGTTCGTCCATCCGATGCCATAGGCTAGCTAAGAAAGATGGTGGTTTCCCTTTAAGAGCATCCATATATGTTAGAAGAATTTCAATTTCCTTTCTTCATCATGGTAAAGAAAGGTTTACATATATCTATTTAGCGCTAAATTAATATAATCTATAGCATATTTTACAAAGGTTTTGAGACAATTTTTGTTATATATGTTCCACACCATAACCATGTCTCCGTTATTTTCGTAAAAATCATTTTTTGAATACCAACAAAAACAACACCTAAAAAACTAATTTCATCATCCAAAAAATTTAAAACACAAAAATCCATTAACTACATGCAATTACAAAATTTTGAAAATTCTGGTAGTCTGACATTCACCCCATTGAATAATCATAAAAATAACACCAAACTCCAATGGACCTGAAAACGAATGCCAAACAAAAATACCAATCTAAAGCTTTCTATCGATAATGTGACACCCGCCTAACTTAATCACATTACTAATTTATAATTAAGCTAGTCGGCGTCATATTCTTTTTACTAACAATGTAATTATTTAATCCAAAATAGTGGGCAAATTTGAACTTTTAAAAAACCTTGTAATTTACAAACAACCACATGTCTATACTTACAAAAGATGGATTGGCAATAAATATTTAAAATAATTTACATCTCAAAATGAAACACCGCCTGAACCATACTTATAACAGCCCCGTACTATTTACAAGTACTAAAATACGAAGTTTAAACAAAGGTGTGCCTATGTAAGGTCAGCAGTGTCTATATACGCAAAGTCACAATAACGGAGAGCGTGCCAGTTGGCCTTTTAATTAACACTATTGAGATGTACCCTCATCTGCATCACAAGAAGAATATGAGCTAATACCTAGTAAGTAAAAACTATGCAATTCAATGTAGTGACATCATGTATTTGCTCATAAATATTTGCATCATACTTATTATATCATTAAAATGGTTATTGTACGCATAATTATGTACACCATGAGTCACCTGCTTGGGCCTATTATAAGCATGCATGCATACCAATGAACCTCCACCGAGCAATTGTGGCATGAAATGACTTGAGTCTCAGGTTATCCTATAGAACTTAATTAAGTCCACTTATAAGCTATCTACACAAGCATATACAAACAATCTCTTTCTTATAGTACAATGATTTTCTTCAAAAAACTATTTATGTGCCTTTATGACATGAATGCAAATGATATAGTAAATCATATACATTACAACAACATTCTTGTGATGCAGCTAAAATGAATTCCTACTTAACTTATATAGAGACAAAGAATAACTAGTGGAAGGTGTAAATGTCCCCAACGAGCTGAATGTGCTAGTAAGCCTAATATATTTTTATCACAATCTTAGAGTCAATGTCTGCGTTCTCTTACAAAATTATCAATGCTATCTCAAAAAAGAAATTTAACAACAAAGAGTACAGGCATGACCAAAATACTGTGTCCAGAAATAGTACTGCCTTAAGTAGAATTTCTCAAATAACTAGTGTTCGAAGTATTACTTAGCAAATAGACGCCAATGAAGTGCAAAATGGTGTAACTTCTTAACTTTAAGTAGATACACTCCAATATATATATACACTTACACACGCACACGCATAAATAAAACAGAGACGTGGACCTTAATTTCAATAATAATTCAAATATAGTTGTCAATCTCATCTAAATATATTGTCAAACCTTTAGGTATTTGTATGCATATATTAACTGCCCAAATCGTTTGAGACACTAAAGCATTACTATTATTAGTCATTTACTTGTTTGAAGTCCAAACTAAACATATAGTCATCCAGTACATACAATAATGCATAATTTAATCATTATAAGTGATCGGCTTTATTTTATTTCAAAATAGAACAAATTACTTATGATATATCAAAATCATAAAACAATCTGAAACTACAACTTGCAGCTAGAACCGAACTCTAAATTCTACTTCAAGTGCATGTATTCATAAGTATATAACCATATATATATATATATACTCATGTAACAATAAATTGAACCATACGCGACGGAAAACTTCACAAACTAAGCTACTAAATAATTACTTAATAATGATCTACACATGGGTTCCATAATCACTAAATACACAATCAATTAAAAGTAAATAAGTTAAGTAATAAAACTAGTTATACACATATATTTATAAATTTCAAAGCATGATGAACTCACTCTTTTATATATATATATATATATATATATATATATACACACGTACTCTATACATATGAACACACGTATAAAACAAGTGACAAAGTATATAGTTTGGTTTTGAAGAAAAGCAACTGATTTTATATATATAGACACACACCATGACATTTATATATAACTAAATTACCCACTAGACTCCTGATACAGTCACACCTATGCATATATCTATTAGCTAACTATTACTAACTAATACTATAAGCTATCAATTAACTAAATCTTCAACAAACAAAATATAAAATAGCTTACCCATATGAACTTTTAACAGTTATACGGAGCTGAAGAAGCATCAAATATGCATCCTATTGTAATAGACTTTCAAGAGAATAAAAAGTAAAGTAGAGTAAATTGGTGGTCTCTACTATTTGTGCTAGGAAAGCATGTATACATATAGAGCCCTGGAATTGACGAGAATAGTTTAGAGGAATAGTAAACGACTTTGTAATTAATTTTTTGTTTTTAACAAATCAATCTACTGAAGTACATCCATATAAATAGTGTCATACATATAAAATAATAAATTTATAGTAATGTTCATAGTAATGCTCAATAAAACATTAATAATAATAATAACAACAACAACAATAACAATAATATTTATACTGACAATAAGAACAAATAAATTGGCTTATAAAATTGCAACATCTCTAGTCTAGCACATCGAGCTTATAGGTGAGAAAACTAAGCCTTTCACACTAAACCAAACGACTCAAAAAGAAATTAGTAAAAATTAATCATCTTAGCAATGATTATAAATGCAATGGAAATATGTTATTATTGGCTAAGTTTGTGTGTGAGAACTTACAGGCAGCACAGATACTTTATTTGCAAAAAGAAGTCCATTTGGACCCTCAAACGCAGTTTTGAATTCTGAGCTCACAAGCTTAAAACTTCCAGCAGCAGCCTGTGATGAAAAATTCATCTAAGATATAAAATCATCATCACAACATGCATGAATCATTTACATATAAAATACAACACTTTTAAACATATAGTATCATGAAAACTGCATGAAATCACCACTCCTAACAATGCTATGAATTAGAAGATGAAACACTTAACTCTAGAATTATACAATTAACATTATTTAACCATTCTACAATTAAAAACCTAAATATTCATAAAGCAATGAACCATCATCAATCAATGATCACAAATAATCCTCTGACGCATATTGTTTTATGATTAAAAGAAAATATGAACATTCCTATTATCATACATGATTGTCATGTAAAAACTCTACAAGGCAAAACCTTTAACATTAAACCATTAAACAAAATTATGTAACCAATGATACAACCTCCCTCAAATATATGTTCATGCATCTCCCTATCATCTTTCAACCAACACAAAATAACTACCAAGATTACTCAATCTCTCTTGAAATCGCAAAACTGTGAACAATAAAAAAAAAAACACCTCAATAATATTAAATTTTTTCTTAAAGAATTGAAGAATTTCAAAAAGGGGTTAAGAGGTGAGCTTTGTTCGCTGCTTGATACAGGTCTTCTTGAGAAGTTCTTAAACGTGAAGGAGAGAGGGGGGGAGGAAAAGAGAGAAGAGTGTGTGTGTGTGTGTGTGTCAATAAAAAAAAGAGAATAAGAGTTTGAAATAGCGTTGTTGACTCATGTCACCTATAAAAATTAAGTGGATTGATTTTTTGGAACTAACTGGGAATTTATTTTCGGTTTAATTGGCTCTTAATATGTAAAGGATAGCTGTCAATAGGGTATAAAAATGGGTGAAATAAAAAGAGAAGACTTTTGGTCAACTGTTGTAATTTTCGTACTTATTTTCACAATCAGTAGACCAGTCGGTGAGGCTAGTATCCGGCACTATACTTGTCATAACTTCTAACTCTCATGTGGGATTTGCACAAATGAGTAGGCGTTGGAAAGCTTTTGAAAAGCTCTGCAAGTTTGTAAAAAATAGAGAAATAATTTTCAGACATAAGGATCCCAAAATTGAGTCAGAAATTAATATTTTAGATAATGGATCTTTTGTTTAAAAAGGAAAGATTAAAGAAAACTTAGAATTCTCCTAACATACATAATTTCATGCATTTTAATATAAAGCTCATCAAAAGAAAGCATAAATAAAACAATTTTCTTAAAACGGCATAAACTTGTTCTAAGCATATCAAGTCCTCGTCGCGTCCACCTGTGGAAAAAATAACTCAGTGTAATGTTAAACTTGCTTAAATTTAATTCCATCCCATAATCCATCTTTCTAATGTCTAATTTGTAATAATATTGTTGGTTAAAATTTGAGGTGTTACAATGATACCTTTGTAACTTAAACCTAAAAAATTTGAAAGATTTCATCACTTTCAAAAGATGAAATTAATTAAAGTTTCCCCTTTTTATCAAAACTTTAAGACAGCGATTTGGTGAGGATGAAAGACTAAAAAAATGGAAGAAAGCCACGTCACCACAAGGGAGAGACCAAAGGAAAGAGGAAAGGCCAATGACTATACTCACTGAAGGCTGGAGGAGACATGGAGGCTTAGATCGAAATAGAGCAATGGGAAGAAGGGATAAGGCATTGAGCAAGGAAGCGTTAGTAAGTCTAAGGTGAGAGTGTCTTTTGTACTAGTTAGGGTAAGGAAAATATTGGCTTATATTTAATTTTTATTCTTTTTTAGTGTCAAAGCAATAGGTCATACACGAATCAAATTGTTATCAAGTCGTGTTGATATCTACTTGATCATAACTTGAGCATATTAGGCAAGTCAATTGTGGGTTGAGCAGTTTGACCTAAAATGCATCTGTTTATTATTCGTGTTATACACGTCAAGGGTCTGCTTGAAGCAAATCCGAAAATTAAACAGGTCATCTAAATTTGTTTTATTTTGTGTTGTATCAAAAATTGCCTATTCTTTAAACTCATTATAAAAAATTTGAAGTAAAAAATAGGTAGCAATCTTGGAAATTATGAGTCAAAAAATAAAGAAATATGTTATCAAATAATGAGTGTATGACACATGAAAGAGCATAAGGTGCGATCTCAAAAAGAATTTTGATGAGTCTATTAGCACTTCTCTTTTTCAATTCATGTTCTCTCAAGTGAATTGCTTGGATGAATATTTCAGTCTTGAGATTTCCAAAAAAAGGTTTTTTTGCACTGTTGTCCCCTAAACTTATTATTAATTTGTAATTTGGCCTCTAGAACTTTTAATTTTGACAAATATGATCGTATAAATCTTTAGCAAGTTACTCCTCATTGATAGTAATGTTAGTTTTTTAATAGATTTTGACATGTAACTTGTACATGAATAGTTAATTAAAGACACAAATGGTTATTTTTATGTATTTTAACTTATATTACTGTGATTAATATCTTTCAGTAAGTTTTAACAAATTAGAAATTTTAAATTGACTTTTTTTTTATAAATACATATTTGGGTTTAGATTCATTAAAAAAAAAACTTTCATGCTCTTAATTAATTACTTATGTAGAAAACAGATATAAATTTATGTCAAAAAAACTACCATTGCTATCAATGGGGATGATTTGCTAAAACTTTGTAAGTCCATGGTGCAACTTGCCAAATTTAAAAGTTAAGGGAACCAATTGCAAATGTACAATAAGTTCATAGGGTAATAGTGCAAAAAACCCTTTCAAAAATTACAATTTAAAGTTGAGTTAATTACAAAAATTCTCCTCAATTATAACCCTTGTAACACTAAGACCTCAAACTTCAAAATGTAGCATTGTTGTCCTGCATATTAACGAAAAAAATCCTTAAATTATGATTTTTAGTATAAATGGTATAATATCACGCAAATAATGAGGATAATTGAATAGTTTAGTGAATCAGTATAATGTTAGTGTACCTCAGTGTAGTCACCTAAAAGTGAAACTAGATTATTTTTTATTCTTATGGTTTTTTTTAGTTTATTTTTTTAGCAATAAATATTTCTAAATTATATCAATTTTTAAATTCAAATTAGTTTTAAACATGATAGGGTTTCCAAAATACACATTTATTATATACCAATTTTTATTAAAAATTCTAAAAAAAAGTGTTTTTTGTTAATATTTCATAGATCGAAGGAAACACATATTATGTTTTGAAGTTTAGAAGACATATTATTACAAAGCTTATAATTGTTGGGAAATTTTAGCCAAATAAGATTTTCCTAAGTAAACTAATAATGAACTTACCTTGTTTTCCTTTGCATTTCTTGTTCGATGTTTGGGGGGAAAAGTGGGATAAAAAGAAGTATTTTTCCTAGAGAATTCAATCTTTTCTAAAAGATTGATCAAATTAATCTTCTTAGTAAAAACTAAATAAAATAAGAGAATTCTATGAAAAAATAACCCTGCTGATAACACATAATTCAATTCTAAATTAAAATTATTATCATATGAGATTTTAAAAAGCATCATATGTAACAGAATTTGGTAAAAGTCATGCAGTTTTAAATTGCGCAATATTATTAGGTATTTTTTTGTACCTGACTCACCTAAGTCTCCAAGTAAAATCCAAATTTTACTTTGGATACAATTGACAAATTTCATATACCACTTGCATACGTTTTTTTTCATACCAAATGGCATGAAAAAGGCCTCAGAGGAGATGCAGATTAATCGAAAAAGATATGGCTTTAATGGTTATAATTCCAATGGACACTATAATTTTTAATCATTTAATACAAGTCTAATAGTTATAACAGAATAAATAATTAAACCAAAAAATAAAATAATTAATTAGTTTAAATTTTTATCGTATCATATTAGTAATTGTTATCAAAATATATCTTTATTGAAAATGTAACCATTAAAAAAGTCCTAAATGAAAATCACATCCATGTGGATGGTTTCTTCTAGGTACAATTGTAGTTTCTACTTATACCCAAACGGCTAGACTTAAATGCCAGATGACAGTAGTTCAGAAAAAATCCAAAAGCTGGAAAAATAATATTACTATAATTATGATCACTCTATCAAAATAATAATAATAATAATAATAATAATAACAACTGTGATCAGAAGGCAAGAAAAAATGTTAAAAATCTGATGGAATTTTCTCCTATCCTGACGCATCCATTCCCCAAAAGGTATTGAATACCGTGACAAATATAGAAATTACAAACCAAAATTCAAATAAATGGTTACTAATCTTAAATGATGTAAAAAAATTCCTGAAACCTGTGACTTCTATGTTCATCCTAGATGCACTCTTTTAGACTTTCCCGTCGAGTTCGGCAGATT
>CAMOHE010053835.1:56276-82011 GCA_946598075.1 Artocarpus hirsutus
GGATAATCATCATAAACAATAGAAAATCATAATAGAACACTTTTTAATGATTTAAAACAAGTTTTAAACAAGATTTTCTCAAAAATCCAAAAATAGAGAAAATAGAGGAAAAATGAAAAATCTTGATTCTAATCCGTTTTTGATGAAATGAAGTTTACATTCTAGCTAATCTAAGTCCATCTAACTTAGGTTGAAGCTTTTCTAGGCTTAGAAACTCTAAAATTTTAAAATGCAAGAAAATCTTGAAAAATAGAAAAACTTTGAGTTTTAAAATCTAACCTCGAATCAAAGCTTGAAAACGTTGTTTTTGTCGTTGAATCTTGTTCCCGAGCCTTCGATCTCCTAGCCCGAAGCTTGAAAACGAAATTTGTTTCAAAAATTTTTAGAGAGAGAATGAGAGAGAGAGCAAACCGAGAGAAGGGAAAAGAAGAGAGAAAGAGAGTGCACGGGAGAGAAATGAAGGGAGAGAGGGGAAAAGTGAAATAAATAGGAGAAAAGAGAGAAAAGCAGTTGCATAAAACTGTGTGCAACCACACTCTGTTTTCAAATCAAATTGTTTCTTTGAAAATTAAATTAACAATTAAAAACAATTTAGAATAATTAAAAATCACTAAAAGAGTAAAATAACACAAAGCTTCTCAATTTTCACAAAATAATCAAATTAAGTTCAAAACACTCATCATGACACACTAATTCACAATTTAACATTCTAATTACACTTAATTAACTTCGGGGTGTTACAGACTCACTTAATTCTCCAAGTAAAATCCAAATTTCACTTTGGATACAATTGACAAATTTCATATTCCACTTGCATACGTTTTTTTTCATACCAAATGGCATGAAAAAGGCCTCAGAGGAGATGCAGATTAATTGAAAAAGATATGGCTTTAATGGTTATAATTCCAATGGACCCTATAATTTTTAACCATTTAATAATGGACACTATAATTTTTAACCATTTAATACAAAACTAATAGTTGTAACAGAATAAATAATTAAACCAAAAAATAAAATAATTAATTAGTTTAAATTTTTATCGGATCATATTAGTAATTGTTATCAAAATATATCTTTATTGAAAGTGTAACAATTGAAAATGTAACCATTAAAAAAGTCCTAAATGAAAATCACATCCATGTGGATGGTTACTTCTAGGTACAATTGTAGTTGCTACTTATACCCAAACGGCTAGACTTAAATGCCAGATGACAGTAGTTCAGAAAAAATCCAAAAGCTGGAAACATAATATTACTATAATTATGATCACTCTATCAAAATAATAATAATAATAATAACAACTGTGATCAGAAGGCAAGAAAAAATGTTAAAAATCTGATGGAATTTTCTCCTATCCTGACGCATCCATTCCCCAAAAGGTATTGAATACCGTGACAAATATAGAAATTACAAACCAAAATTCAAATAAATGGTTACTAATCTTAAATGATGTAAAAAAATTCCTGAAACCTGTGACTTCTATGTTCATCCTAGATGCACTCTTTTAGACTTTCCCGTCGAGTTCGGCAGATTCGCCATGTTTTTGTTGTCTGCTTGTGGGAAGAGAGAGACTCCTGCGCTCTTTTCCACCAGGCTTCGAAGAGGCGTTGCCATACCAAATCATCCCAACTACCGCAATGATCATGCCGAGAACGACTTGTAGATTTAGACCTTCTTTCCCAAAGAAAAAGAACCCCATGATCAACACAAGGATTGTCTTCATATGGCCAAGTACTTGGAAAGATACAGCAGTGAATCTGCCAATGCAGATGAACTGGCTGAGGTTGGTTCCCACAGCAATAGTACACGACAGAAATATGAATATCTGCAGACACAGAAATGCAGAGAGTTGTGGCACATAATCTTTTCAGGCTTTCGAAATTCTAGTTGTAGCCACAAGAAAAAGACAAAAGACAATAGGCAAAAGACAAAAGAGCGGAGCATACAAGAAAAAATGCAGCCAAAATTGTAGACAAAAGAAAAAAGTGAAAATTAAAAGATCTGAGATTTCTTTTTCCAAGTTCTGAATGTTTATTTCCCAAAATAAATCCAACCGCATTCAATTAACAGGCAATTCCACTGATACGATTTGAAAAAAAAAACGAAAAAAAAAAACAAAAAAACAAAAACAAAGCAACAACAGAAACAAAAGAAAAAAAAAACACTGAAGGCCTGCATCAGAACTTTATAGACTTAATGGGCCGTCATAAACATGTGCCCGTAAGATTGCTTTGTTCTTTCCTTTGTGTTTTTGTGTTTTATTTCCATTTTAGTTTTCTTTTCTCTTTTTCTTTTTCTTTGAGGACTCTCAACCTCTCTCCTTTGTTTTTGGTTGTATTATCAACGAAAGATAGTTTTCTAATAAAAAATACATGATGTACTCAGAGATGTCCAAGTAAATCAGACGAGTACCCAAGACCAATCTCTTGCAAGAGTGTGTATAAAAAAAATGACATTATTGCTGTATGTATAGATGCATCTGTAGCTGAAAAGCACAAGGAGATTGTAATTAATTTATTATCATGCCTATATGGTTTAATTGAACCAATGTATGAATGTTAATAATTCTTAGGCGGCAGCAATCTTGTGATTAAGGTTTTGAATTATTTTATCGCTTCCTTGTGAAGATTGAAGCTCATAAAATCTTGTAAAAACAATGCCAAAGATCATAAAGAGGATCACCCTCTATAAATATTGGCCCTTGAAAAAGAAAAGGTTTAAATTGATTTAATACATACCAAAGAGGCTACGTTATAGTCGAAGGCATCAACTCTTTTGTTTGTCAACCAATAGTCTAGGAAGGGGCCTAATGTCAAAAGTGACGCAGCCTGGGCCGGTGCAGTATGTCCCAAGAGGTTGAAAGAACCAAGCGAATACTTCCGCTGAAGGAAGTGCACATACTGAAAACAAGAATAACAAAGAAAGACACAATAAGTTATGCCACAATGAGAATGTGAGCAGAATTGAGAGAAATTATAGGGTTTTAAAGAACTCGCTAGATAGGTTTCACATAACAACGTTACAAACCAATCAGCATTCAGCACCAATAAAAAAAAATGTCGCTAATAAGTAGAAACTGATATTACGTAATGTGATTCTGTATATACATAAGGTATGCTCATAGATAAAAGTTACATGTTGTGTTCCAGCTGAGTCGGCCAAAAAAGCCATAAAGGTAACAACCATGTGCAAAACCTTTATCAACCATTTATGTCCGCACTAAACAATTCAGCCTAAATGTCACTCATTCTTTCTCTTTCTGTTCAAGAATAGCTTAACTTCGCTGTTTTAGCAGTTACATGCAGCCAAAATATCACTCACAAGGTTGACCATATGACTTTGGCAATTTTAGTATTGTATTTTGTTTTTCTTTCATTTTTTTGCTAAGTGTTTATTCTTTTCATTTCGAGAATTTCTTGTCCTTGTTTCCTTTGTAATTGATTTTATTATCAGTGAAAAGCTGTTTCTTATACAAAAAATGAAATGAAAAAGATAACTTAACTATGAACGACTGTATCTGAACTATGTTGGTCGAAGTAGAATACGTTAAGGAATGACAACTTACATACTGTTGCAGTGAAGTACTCCAAACAGCAATAAAGGCAGCAATGAAGCCTCTAAAATTAACACTCACATCAGTGACAGTGCAGACACCAACACCCAAAAGAACAACTGCTATGCTTAGTTTTGTGTCTCTTGAGTAACGGATCTTGTCGAAAACAACTTCCAATAAACAGGATACAGGAATCATACTCAGCTTTGCAATCTGCCAGATTATATCAAAAGAAAATGTAACACTCTATTACAACTAATCAATAGCTAAAACCCAATTGAGCAACGTTAAAATATACCTGATAGAATCCCACAGAGTTCCACATTAGACTAACATTCATTCCAACAATTGAGAAGTTAGCAAAGAGAACAAATTTCAGAAGCTCAGGGAAGGGTAAATGAGATGGCTGGACATATCCTAACCATCTTAAGACAACCGTCATAAGAGTTGTGGTAGCAAAATGCATACCTGTTAATGTCGTAGCTGCGATAAAATGAGAATACTTAATTATTTAGTAACCCACTGAAACGTACTCAGAAAGTTTATGAGCATATAGGTTTCCGAAATGCATCCTGAATAAACTCTAAGGTATAAATTACGTAGTAAGAGGTCACAAGAAAAGATCATGCTCCATTAGGCAACTCCATCTACCAATTATTTAAAGGCCAACTGCATGCATTACCTATCAATCTACTGCTTTTCCAGGTAAAATTATTAGCTACTAGCTAGCTTTCAATAATCAGAATATCATACAAAGTAATGACTTAATTTCAGCAGCATCTTTTGAAGCTGAAAACAGGTCTCAATACCAATACCAAGAAATTATTGTGAACCTATAATCTTTGTTACAAAACCAAAATGTAGAACTTCTAGAGAACTTTTTCAAGCATGAGCTTTTTTTAGCAGATAGAGTTGGAAGGAAACTACAAACCAATCCATTCTCAAAATTTGAGGGAAAAACAAACTATAGAAGCGTATAACATAAATTGGGATTTCTTTGTGTGATCTAAAGAAACAAACAAAAAGAAGATGATTGCCACTATTAATAACAGTGTAAAAAATGAGCAGCAATAACTATGTTCCAGTTCTGAATACTTTCTAGCAATAGTAAATGGAAGAAAGAGTGCAAAAGCTAAGCAAATTTTTAACTCAAAGAAAGAACTGAGAAGAAAAAACCATTACAGAGCCACATATGAAAGCAAAGGGAGCTGGGGAAAAAAAGGAAGAAGAAAACACACACACACACATAGTACAAAGAAGAAACCACTTATGTCGATCCCCAACAATAAAAGACAATGGCAAAGATGAAACGTCTCCTTCCATTAATGAAAATATACAAGGACAGAGCACAAGCAGTGCTCCAAAAAAAAAAAGTGAATGCCTTGTTCAAGGGAAAAAAAATCATAAACCCTATTAGTTTTTATTCAAGAATACAAAATAAAAATACAACCATTAGTCAAATTCAGGAAACCACATACACATAAACATGGATTCTCACAAGTTCACCATCTAATCTCAGCTCAAAGATCATTTCTCAAATAAAATCAGCTAGAATAAGGAGTATTTCCCACAAATTTAGAGGCAGATTCAGCGTAGACTAAAAGGGAAAGTAGCATAATAGCATTAGAAGATCAAGATATATGTTAAACAGAATGTACCAAAACTGAAGCCATAAGTAGCCATTAGAGCTTTGTTGACAATTATTATGCCAACAGAAGTGACAACATTGAACATCCATGCGGCTGCATCTACTGCTGCCTTCTTATCAGCTTTGCTAGTTGGAGCCATTTGCTTATATTCTTCACAATTGACCACAGTCAATTTATCTCTCAGCCTCCATAAAAAAAACCACTCACTTCCATACAAAGTCCAGTAAGTCCTCCGCTACGTTTTGCAACAAACTACTCTGAAAATAAATAAATAAAATAAATAAGAAGACAATAAATGATGACTACAAAAATTTCATATCTGAAGTCTGAAACTAGATACCAAAATAAAACAATATATACAATCTTCAAGCAGAAAAGAACAATTGCCACTAAAAATTAGCATCCTGTGGCTCAGTCCCAGAATAAGGCTGCAGATTCTGTTTTTCTAATACCCTAAAAATGAATTCAGTAGTCAGATAGCAATAGCTAGATTAATGTACTGAAATATGGATCAATCCATGCCGAATTAGTATAGGTTAATTACTCGGCTTAGGGCACATATTGTTCATATTGTGGGGGACATGCTCGGATAATGTTGCAACTACTCGGCACACGTTTGGGCAAGTACAAGTTTGATTATTTATCAATAATAAATAAATAAGTAACACTAATTGTTTTGAACAAGAACAATAATAATGATCATTATCATTGTCATCGTCATCACTATAGATCCATTCTTAGCATACAAAATATATTAAATGAAAAAAAAAAATCATAATTTCGTGAATATTTGCCTAGCCCCAGCAAAGATAAAAATACCACTCTGGAAAAACAAACTAACACGAAATCGAAAGAATCGCCATAATGTTCTCCAACAGAGACAAATCAAATCCACTCAAATTCCACATCAACCACATTATGACATTGGAAGTTAGATCCAAATTACAATTGGATTGATTCCGAAAACCTCAAAGACAAGTACAATTTTAGCAGATCTAATAACCAAAAAAAAAAAACTGATCAAACTCGAGGAATTTCCGATTCGCAAACAAAATCGTCACTTACCGTGAGAAGCGAAAATCGTTGGTCTCAGAATGGAAATTGAATTGAATTGAATTAAATCAGGAGGGCGAGGAGTGTGACAATACAGTTAGTGATGCAAATAGTAGAAGAGTGAGTAAGAGTGACAGAAAGTAGAGAGAGGCGGACAGAGTGACAGAAAGTAGAGAGAGGCGGACTTGAAATTTGGTTGTGGTGTGTTTTTTAGTTTAGTTTTGGCAAAACGAAAGGCCTCTCAAGATTATAGATTCTAGAGAGAGATTCCGTTGGGCGACGAAGTGCTTCGTGAAGCTGTATGTATGTATGTATACATGTTTGTGTTACTGCCAGAGCCGGCCAATAGCGAGGAAACAAGATCAGCAATATTTAACAAAACATAATGATAAGAACTATTGTTTTAACGGTTTGGATTTTTTTGTTTTCTTTTTGACAATTAGATTCGGAAGTATTTTGTGAACCTGCGGCGTGCGTGAATGAATCTGCTTAATAAATAGATTTAAATTAATGATTTAATTTAAGTTAATATGATTTATATTAGTGATTTGATTTGAGTTAGTGTGATTTAAATTAGGATTTGAGCTTAAAATTTAAATTGTTATTCGAATTGACGTTTGGATGTGTATTTAAGTTTTCATCTAAATATATAAAATAAAATTAGAATTTGTATTTGGAGAGGTAGTAAAAATAGTTTTTGATTTATCAAAAAAATCTAATAAAATCTTAATGTTAATGATCTTAAAAAATATACAATATAAAAATCATCTCAATTGGATAACAAATGAAGACGTTATGATTATTTTTCCTCAAATATAGGAGAGAGAATTTTAGTTTTTACTATAGCAGAAATATACAAGTATCAAAAGTTTAAAAAGAGTCAAAACTCTGAAAACTAAATTCTTGATACTCAAATAATTCAAATTTTGAGGGAAAGAAATACGTATCCAAAAGATTTTTAATACTCAAATCTAAATTTGTGTATAAAAAATTTAAAAAGTTTTCCAAACAAACAACTTATAGTAGTAGAATTGCTTTTATTTATGAATCATACGAATGAAACGGCTAAATCAAACAATACTTTCATAGAGCTTTTGTATCAACAACTTTTTCAAATTAATTACAGTTTGTCAACTATAACCTTTGTATAATTAAATTTTATTCAAATTTAGGATAAAATTCTATTAGTAAAGATATATTGGATTTTATCAAGTAAAAGATAAGAAAGAACCTTCTTACTAATCAATCAACCTCTTCAAAACGTAACATTCATCCCTCGATCCATAAAATAATAAAGAGAAAAACTTATTATATTAGGATTTTTTACTAAAATTGACACATAATTAAAATGTGCTACACATTAAAGGACTAATTTTGATAACTTTATTATGTGCAATGTTAATTTGAAATTAAAAGTTGTAACACCCCTCAATGGGGGTAAACAATTTTCAAAAAATTAAATAAAGATCAGAAAATAAAAATAAATCTTAAGAAAAAGCAAATTTGCCCGGGACTTAAATGAAAACTCTCAAATCAAAATAAAAATATCAACAACAAATAAACCACAGTTTAATGTAGCACATTTAATTTAATAATATAAAACTATCATCATCATCATTCTAACCCTCAATACAACTTAATACAATCACGGATAGTAACATACGATGCTTACATTATCAAAATGAGCATTCTTAATAAACAAAGAGATTTCAACTGAACACAGTTACATAGCTTCCTCAACTATATTTCTTATCACCACCTCACACTTTTTGAGTTCTAAAAAGATGAAAATATAGGATAATGAGTGACACCATACTCAATAGGAAAAACCATTACTCACCTTTATGTTTTTATCTTTCCCATATTAAAACTTGCATGGTTAGTTAGTTCTCAACATTATTCATTGATATTATCATGTTCGTTTTCGATGGATACCCTATGATTATTCTTTCCAAGTTTCATACATACATACATACATATATATATATATATACACATATTAGTTCAGGATTTAATAATGCTCACATGTATCCACCGTGTAATAAAGTATCATATCACTCAACTTAATGAAACCCAAATGAACGCGCTTGGCCACTCTACAATCATTCCAAGATTGTCTGGTGAGGAGACATCAAGCCCCAAATCATCACCAAGTCGATTCCTATACAGTGTGTTTTGAGATTTTTCACCCAAGAAAACGTCATCACCTCTCCCCTATTTTACCTTTTGGGGTATTTATACCCAAGGATGTAACCGTCGTCCTCTTCGCATCTTAGCATTCCTCTCATAACTACTACTGTTATGTATAAAGTATATTTTCTAACTATGCTTTTCAATTTATTCAACACATGTCAAATCAATTTCTTCCTCGTCGTACATTACAGGACGAGTTCATGCTATTGTCTCAAAAGTGATATTTATATAATAACAGTTCAACATATATATATCTATATATATTACAATGTAAAGAACCAATTTTAATTCTATAAAACCTCACAAAAGATGAGTAATAGATTCTTTACCTCTTGGTAAATATACCGCTGATAACTTCTAACTCACGAAACCAAGCTCACCACATAAGCTTCAAGTACGTCGTTATCCTACAACATATAAAATAATCATACTTTAACTTGATTCTTAATCTGTAATCATATTAATTTATCATCTATTCTTATTAATGTGTCATAATGATTAATACACTCAAAATATGCATATAAAATTAAATGTATAATTTAATTTTAAAAACAACAAAAATTGACCCATATTCTAATTTAAAATGTTCTAAAAATAATTTAAAACAAAATAATATGATATTAAATTATTTTGGAATAATACATTTAAATAAAAATTTTGTCAATCTAACCTATGTTATATCAAACAGCAAGATAATTGACAAAGGAATAGAATCAGCGAAATGGTGGAAGGCATCCAAAGATATTAGGAGGTTGTAGCTTTGAGTCTCAAGGAGAGCAAGTTTTTAGTAATATTTTTTTATTAATAAAAATGACATGTATTTTTAGGAAAATGACTTGTAGTTTTTAAGACAAACGACAGTTTTTGAGAAAACGACATGTAGTTTTTGTAAAAAGCAACACCTGGAAATTTTCCACAAAGAGCCCAAAACTCTGAATTTTTGAGTTTTTCTTCAAATCTTGGTTTTCTAATAGCTTTCTAACCACAAAAAAAAAAATATATATATATATATATATAAACAATATATAACCATCTCTATATAATATAAACCCATGGCTATAGACTTCCATACTCAAAACATGATCTAAATCTAAGTTTTAAATTTTGAAAAGTTTACCTCAAATCCAAACTAAGTATGTTGTTTTGATCACTAAGATCCCCTTGATTTCAAGCTTTATGAGTTGCTAGGAGGTTGTTTTTGCGAATTTTGGATGGAAAATATCTTGGTGTGATGTTTGGTTTTTCTTGGGCTTCCTCTGTTTTGGGCTATCATGGAGGAAAGAAGAAGAAAAGCAAAAAGGAAGAGAAGAAAGAAGAAGAAGGAAATTGAGAGCAGGGGAAAGTGGAGTAAGTGAGGAAGGAAGAAGAAGAAAAGAAAGAAAAGAGAAAAAGAGAGGATGAGAACGTGGGAGACAAGAGAAGGAGAAGAGAAAGAAGAAAAGAAGAAGGGGAAAAGAGGGGTTGGGGCATTAAGTTTCTGTCAAAGACTTTGGTGCACAAAATACTAAATGACGTTTTTGTAATAAAACAAAAGTTCCAAGGGCATTTTGGTGATTTTTGGAAAATAGGTGTAGAAAAATTTTACAAAAATTAAAAATAGATAGAAATTAGAATATAAAATAAATTTTAGATGAAACAAAATTTCACAAAAATTTATTTGGCACACTAATAATTAATTTAATCACAAATTATACTTGTTAAAATTGGTATTACAGTTCTACCCTCCTTAAAAGAAATTTCGTCCTCAAATCTAATGATACTAGTAAAAATCACAAATGCATTATGATTCCGCTTTCGACTCTATACCATTAATGTTATTTCTCTCCAAATATAAGTTACCATATCTCCATTCATTTACTTGAAATATCAATCTTATTCTAAATACTAAATCCCTCAACAAAAGTATTTCTAATAGGTTTCAAATTTACAACATTGTCTTATGGTTTAGGAATCTAATTAGAAAATTTCATATGCTGATCGTACTATTTTTCTAGTCCTTCATTGTCTCTGGACCATGGTTTACAATTATATTAAGGAGATTGCCAAAGAAATTCTTACATACTTTATCTATGGGTTCCTTTTCCTTTCTAAGTAGGAAAAAGTCACGGATGGTTGATTTTATATTCCAACTAATAAACTAAAACACAATCATAAAATATATAACATAAGCGCTTCTATTTAAATCGTACATTAAAATCATACATAAAGATATTAGAAGGAATCTCGTAGTTGCAAGCAACCTAAATAATATACTTATATTTTTCTACGAAGTATTTCCAAAATTAACTTTGGTACGTCCACAAAATATTAACAGAGTACCATACTTTATAAACATGGCACCGGTACATTTCGAGAGTATAAGGTACTTTGTATATCTAGTTATCCAAATCATGCATGCTTAGAGAATGTAAAAGCATCAATAAACAAAAGATAGGACCTTAAATGGGATGCGTTTCGAGAGTATTAATTACTCCATATCACCAGCTATCCCAACATTAGAGTCTACGAATCTAAAAGTTTTAACAACAGCATCCCACAAGAAATATAGACTGTGGGGGAAAACAGTTATTCCTGACATATGAAATACGAACATACATGCCATAAGTAAAATCAGAAGATTATAGGTAGATATTCAAATCAAATGGCTGCTTTTAGCTTCCATTCTCCCATCCAAGCTTGGATGTTGCCGTGTCGGACTTCAGATGGATGATTTGTAATTTTTTAGCAATTCTTCAACTGTTAAAGCAATTACAAAGATTTGTCTCCCGACTCTACGATGAAATTTTGTTCCATAGTATAATCGAAAAATTTCAAAAGACCATCATAAAAACTATTTACATTTAATAATCTAAAGGGTTTGGAGTGAATGCCCAACAAATTCCTACTAACAACCACGAATATTTCTATACAGAGGAGTGGGAGAGACAAAGGCTGGATATATTTGATTTTTTTTTTTTGTTCAAGAATTCTTTCATTGTCTTTAGCAGTGACAAGAAAAGGAAGTGGTCATTGATATTTATGCATACAAATCTACTTTATTTAAAACAAAAAAAAATCAAAATGGGATATTTTTCTTGTCTATATTAATTTATTAATCAGACATTGGATTCTGAAATCTTTGATGCATTTATTGTTAATTAGTTAAATAAAATAATTTTTTTACTATATTTAATTTAATCCAACCTGATGTGTGCCAAACACGTGATAAGATTCAATACAATCCTATCCAGTCTACCAATCCAATCCTAACTATATAATCCAATCCAATCTAGCATGCCAAACGAGCCCTATAGATTAAAATATTTTGGAATAAAACATTCAAATAAAATTTGTTTTAGGGTCAGGTCAATCTGACCTATATTATATCAAACAGCAATTGAATTGACAAAGTAATAGAATCAGCGAAATGGTGGAGGCATCCTAAAGTATTAAAAGGTTGTAGGTTCGAGTCTCGAAGAGAACAAGTGTTTAGTTATATTTTTTGTTTAATAAAAACATGATTTTTTTAAGAAAACGACTTTTAGTTTTTGAGAAAAATGACATGCAGTTGCTATGAAAAATGACACGTAGTTTTTTGGAAACAACATGTAGTTTTTATGAAAAACGACACTTGAAAATTTTCTACAGAAAGCCCCAAACTCCAAATTTTTGAGTTTTTCTTCAAATATTAGTTTTCTAATAGCTTTCTAAGCATAAAAACAATATATAAATAATATATAATCATCTCTATATAATATAAACTCATTTCTATAGATTTCCATACTCAAAACATGATCTAAATCTACGTTTTCAATTATCGAAAGTTTACCTCAAATCCAAGCCAAGTATGTTGTTTTGATCACTAAATCCTCTTAATTTCAAGCTTTATGAATTGCTAGGAGGTTGTTTTTGTGAATTTTGGGTGGAAAATATCTTGGTGTGATGTTTGGTTTTTCTTGGGTTTCCTCTACTTTGGGCTGTCATGGAGGAAAAAAGAAGAAAAGAAAGAAAGAAGGGAAGAAAGAAGAAGAAGGAAATTGAGAGCTAAGAAAAACCGAGTAGGTGAGGAAGGAAGAAGAAGAAAAGAAGAAAAGAAAGAAACAAGAGAGGATGAGAACTTGGGAGACAAGAGAAGGAAAAGAGAAAGAAGAAAAGAAGAAGGGGATAAGAGGGGTTTGGGCATCAAGCCTCCATCGAAGACTTTATTGCATAAAATGCCAAATTGTATTTTTGTAATTAAACAAAAGTTTCAAGTGCATTTTGGTGATTTTTAGAAAATAGGCATAGAAAAATTTTAAAAAAAAATTAAAAATAGGTAGAAATGATAATATGAGAAAAATTTTAAATGAAACAAAATTTCACAAAATTTTATTTGGCACACAAATAATTAATTTAGTTACAAATTATACCCATTAAAATTAACAAGTATTACAAAAGTGGACATTATATATATATATATATATAATTGATTTACAGTAATAAATTCAAAAGCTTTAACAAAATTTTGAAAATAAATGACCTCTTTTTTTAATTTTGTGTAACTTTAAGAGAAATAGCTATTGAAGTAATTGTAAACTAAATTATTCACCCAACTATCATTTTTTTGTATAACTTGCATTATTTTGGTTGAAAATAACAACATAAGGAGTTATTTGATTACTATTTTTTTCTAGATCAAAAAGAACAAAGGTTTCCTTTTTGAAAATTAAGAGATAAATTATTACAAGAGCTATAGTTGAAGGAGAATTTTTTATGTCATAATTTTTTTACACACATTATATAATTCACAACATAGAATTTAAACATTAAATACAATAAAAAAAATATGGTCTAGAACTTTGAGCCTTTGAAAGTTTGTAACAAAAGATGACTCTTCTACGAGAATGAAAATGTCCACGATATTGTCTATATGTCCATGATAATATCTATATTTTGACGTCTCGACATGGATATAAGGAAAAGGATTTTTCTTATAAGATGTCTATAAAATATTTACAATATCCACAAATATCCATATTAATAATGAATATTCATGAAAATCTAGGATATTTTAAGAAATTTCCAGAAAATGTTTAAAAAGGCCAAGAAAATTTTTCTTTTTTGCACATAAATCTATTTTGTAGGACTTTTTTAAAATTATTTTCCATTAAATGTGAATAACATTTTGAATCTAAAAATAATAAAAAAGTATTTATTAAGACTTATTTAGTCTTTAAATAATTTTTACTCTTAAAATGAATAGTTTGTGATTCTTATGCAAAACCCTATGTTATATTACAACTAGATGTGTGTAGTAATTTTTACTATTTTTGTCTACTATTTTCAATTATTGTTCTTCGTGGGGTACATAAAGTGTTAGACATATATGCCCTAAGGAATAAAATATTGTAATATATTTTTGGAGACATTTTATCAATAAAAAATTTATTTATTATTCATATACCAAATGTTGTCCTCTTTATGTTCATATTTGTTGAATGTATGATAAGCAAACAAAAGTATGAGACTGTTGGCCTAAATCTTTAAGAATCAGGCATATGATGGACAAATTATGCAGAAGACATAATTGTAAAGGTGATGGTCTAAATTATAAGATCCACAGTCGAGGGAATAAAGTTTAGTGCTTTAGTCATACAAAGATTGCTATGTTGTCTATCTCATTAATGAGATGGCTTGTCTTGGCCATCAGAGTTAGACTCTATGAGTAGAAATATTGGTGTATTGTCATAGATGACAATGTATTAGATTGGGACATAAAGTAGAATTGATTTAGATTAATAATTTTATGTGGGCAAATCAATTCACTTTAGACAATCATATATGTTGTATCTTAATCCTGAAATGACTCATGAGCCCATTGTCTTGACTTATGTCTTTTAATGTATCAAAGAGGGACATCTTGATTTTATAATAGTATGTATATTGATACATTAGATACATAACTCTTGATAGCATAGACTTGTTATTTATAGATATGAAATCTATAGCTCTATTGGTGGAGTCAATGATATCCTCTTATATGTTTTATCCTATAATTAGAAGACTGGAACGCTCAACCATTTAGGTGCACAGGTGTAACCGAATGGTATACTGTCTTTAGATAGTAAGTTTTCGATGGTGAGATAATAAAACATAAGATAAAATAATTAGGAAGGTAAGACATAGTTTATCCTTAAGCTGATTATAGATATCCTATGGTGATACAATACATCATGATATGCTATGGACACTTAGCTTATTAGGAGCTTTGTAATTTACATAGTTCGAAAGTGCAGCTATAAGCTTTTAATAGAGTAGCGTTAGAGTTGATAATTAAAAATATATATCTGGGATATTTGTTTTATAATTATTGGGAGCTTGAACTATATAGATCCATCAAGTCCCCTTTGCTAGTTCATAATAAATCCTGTAAAGATACAGCGTGCTTTTTCAATAAATTGGTGACTTATGTTAAATTATTAGATTGGTTAAAATTTGATAGGATCGGATAATTCATGTCTGTTTATTAGTTGAATTAATTTTTGTAAGTTAATTCAAGATAAATTTGTTGAATTATCAGGAATATTTATTTTTCTTGAGATTTTCTAGATATGACTATTTTAATCAAATAACTTCTCTATTGGGTTATTTGCATTAAAGCTAAGGCTCTATCTAAAGAATCTCGTGTGGGAAATAAAAGATTCTCAAGGATCATTTATCGTAAGTTTAGCAAGCCGATCGTTAGGTTCAGATTGCCGATGAAGTAAGTTCAGTAGGCCGATGGGAAAGTACAGCCTGCCGACCGAGCAATAATCTGATCACATATTTTCATGCAATTTTATCAGATATTGATCCAGATTTAAATTTTTATGGCCTTATCTGATAATGACTAACCTAGCAAATGACCTTTATAAATAGGGAGTGAGTTTTTTAAGTTATTTAGATCAATTAAATAGTTAAGAGTGAGAACTACATTGTTAGATACTCTGAAACTCCCTGAGAGCTTCTGTTCACAACCACGAACCTTTACTTTGGGTCTTCTTAATTGGTTGGAAGGAAAGTCATAGGTGGAGGAGCTGTACTACATGTGCCCACACACACTCCAGTCGTGGACAGAGAATAGTAAAGAAGACTAGTTGGTTAAGGCCCTTCTTCTCTTCACATATTGTAGGAGCTCTTCAGCATACAAAGGTTAGTAAGATCTGGTTAATTCATGTTTATAGCATGTTAAACTAATGTTTTGAAAAATACTTTGAAATTTAAAATTTTTAAAATTTTGCTGCATACTTGTTTCCAACATAAACATGTGGTATAACTCAAATAAGTCAAACTGATGAGGATTTTGTTGTCATGAATTTTGACTCCATGAGCTTAGGAACTAATCAAAGTTCTTATGGATATAATTTTCTTTATAGTTCTTAAACTGGGACAAATTTAGAAGTACAAAACCTAGATAGTTTTTTTTTTTTTTTCATATTCTTGTATATCTTCCGCCACAAATTAATGTTGATATGTCATTATAATTCCATAAAGACTACTTATCAAGTTGGATAAATTAACAATACTCAACTTATAGGTTAACTGTAAAAAGATATCAAGAAACATATATATATGGCGCATTAACAATTACTTCTAGAACTATTTAAGGGTAATATCTTAGCAGATGTATTATTTAAATCAATATCGAAACCTACATAATGCTTTCCAACTAACTAGAAACTCTTTTCAGTATTGAAAATATTTGAAGTTTATATGTACTTTATTATGTTTGGTGGTAGTATTCTATCCACTCTATTATAGTATTGTATATTGTTTGCAATGAGTATGTAAAATAATATTAGAATTACATAATGATGGTATCCTTTTATAATAAGCAATATAATTCTCAAATAATGTTGATTATTTTAGTATTGTGCAAAGTTTATAGACAAAATTACAAGTTTTTGTTAAGATATACGTTTTTGATTATTTGGCTTCAGTAACCGCTGGTGTAACCTCATTCGAGAATGTATTTTCACTTCCTCTTTCTCTTTTTTAGTGAATGGTTTTCCCTTTGGTTTCATCTCTCCCAGCCGTCGCATTAGACAGGGCTACCCGTTATCACCATATCTCTTCATCATTTGTGCAGAAGGACTTACATCACTCATTAATGAAGCTGAAAATAATGACTTACTACATGGTGTCCAATACACTAGAACCAGCCCCTCAGTAAGTCATCTTTTTTCGCCAGTGATAGCATTGTTTTTTGTCGTGCTAATTTACATGAATGCTCTCAGCTGAAGCACATTCTTGTGACATATGAGGCTGCCTCTAGCCAAAAAGTGAATTTTGATAGATTTTGTGTCTCTTACAGCCCAAATGTTCTTGTTGAAACCAAGACTGCAATTCAGCGTTTAATGGGATTACACTTATCCAAGAGGCCTGACAGGTACTTAATTGTCCCTTCATTCATTGGAAAAAATAAAAAATAATAATAAAAAAGAAAACTTCTTTAGACTACGTCAAAGAAAAAGTTCGGAAAAAATTACAAGGCCAAAAGGATTTTTTTTTTCCTCTGAAGGTAAAGAGATCCTTATTAAAGCCATTGTTCAGTTGTTCAGTCACTTCCGGCTTATACAATGAACATTTTTAGGATGCCAACATCTCTTTGAAATCAGTTGTACTCATTTAGTCTCTAAATTTTGGTAGGGTTCAACCGATACAAAGTGTAAAATACATTGGTTGAGTTGGGACAAGATGTGCAAATCTAAATTTTATAGAGGAACGGGATTCCAAGTTCTTTCGTCTTTCAAACAAGCTATGCTTACGAAGCAAGGATGGAGACTAATTCACAATCCAGACTCCTTAGTTTTGAAGATCCTGAAATCGAAGTACTTCTCAAATTCGACCTTCTTGCAATCTTGGCCCTCTATTGGTTGTTCTTTCTGTTGGTGCAACCTATCATGGGGTCTCGAACTTCTCAAATAGGGACTCCGTTGGAGAGTCAGTGGCGGATCTAGTATCAACGCCTTCCATGATCCTTGGCTATCCCGACTGACAACTTTTAAGCCAATCGATCCTAATCCTAGTGGTGAGATTTATAATGTGTCTGATCCATTGCTTGACAATGGGCTGGGTTAGAATAGGGATTTGGTTCACAGGATGTTTTCTCATGTCGATAGGGATTATATTTATAACATTCCTATTCCTCTGAAGAAAAAAAGACCTCATTATCTAGCACTACAAGAAAGATTGTCAATTCTCTGTCAATAGTGCCTATCATATTGTGTTCTCCTCTAAGCAAAACAGTGCCTCATCTTTAGAAAGTAAGTCCTCCGATTGGAGGAAGTTCATATGGTCTCTAAAGATCCCAACAAGGTGGAAATCTTTATTTGGAGGGTTTATCATAACATTCTACCCACTGCATTGGCCCTTAGATCTAGAAATGTGAATGTTTCAAGAATTTGTCGCATTTGCCAAAACAGTGAAGAGTATCTCGTTCATGCTCTCTTCTATTATCAAGCAGCTAAAGAAGTCTGGTCTATTTTCGTTTTTTGTCCTTCTCACAAAAATTTTTCTGGTACAAAAATTCTTTGTAGAAACTTTGAACTCTTCTATATCATTCTCTGGCGAATTTGGTAAAACCAAAATCAATGCTTTCATCAGAATAAATTTTGCCATCCCTCGATAACACTGGCAAAGGTGGACTGCTTCTTGAATGGCTACAAAGTCCTAAATGCCAAAGGCGGAACATCGTCAGTTCCACGTGATGGTCCCATCCCCCATCAGGTTTCCTCAAACTCAACATGAATGCAACAGTCCACTATAATCTTGGTTATGTGAGAATTGGTGCAACTATTCGAGCCTTGAGGGCGATGTTCTTGGTGCAATGTCAAAGAAGACATAGTCGGGTCTTATACTCGTTACTTATATATACTGTCCCCTCTGGACACTTAGTGGCCCTCAAGGATTTCTTCGAGTCCCCAATACTTAAATCCAAGACCTCTCTACTTATAAGGTTCTTAAGTTAAATGTTGGTACCAAGTGATCTTGAAGGTCATTTGGTATTAACATTTTACTTAAAAACCTTATAAGCATAAAGGTCTTGAGTTCAAGTGTTTGACGGGACCCTTAGCATAGTCTGGTCTTCCCCCCATTTTTGTTATAATTTTTTGTAACTTGGGTTGTCAGATTCAAATTTTTACCTTTATTGCCATTTTTGAATTCATAGTTTAAGCTAAGGGTGTTTATAGAATCTGTCAATTTGTTCAATCTATTTGACCTAATCCAATCTATCAGATTGAGTTGGATTATGAAAATTATGAATTGGCGATGGATTGAGATTTTTTCAATTTGGTATGTATGGATTTGATTAAATAGCATCTCTTAATCTATGTAATCCATGAATATGAACTATTTATATTGTATAAATTATATATATATATATATATATATATATAAAATACTATAGAAGTATTTATTAGTTTTAACCTTAAGTTTCTAAAACTTATTACTTATATGTTAAATAGCTCAAAAAAATAACAATAAAACCAACCTAATTTTTAGCTCAATCATTATATTTATTTATTTGTTGTAATTGATTATAATGCTACAATTTAGTTTATTATCAATGACTTACATTCAAGTAGGTAATAGTCTGTTGGATTTTGTCAAACTATGTTATGTTATAGTTTGTTATATTATGCTATATTACCTTTAAGTTCTAGTTTTGTAATAAAATCAAAAGCTCAATTTGTCAATATGTAAAATCTAATCCACAAAATGCGGTGCTTTGAATTGGATTGAGGAATCTCACAGATTGATTTTAAATGGGACTTTTCTAATCCATGATAACAGATTGGATTATAAAATGAACCTTAATCCGTGAATTCCTTTAGTTTCAATGGTTTTTGTGAATCCTTGTTCTCTAGCGAATAGACTACTTAAGAACAAGTGTTTGTGTACATTGATCAAAAATTATAGTAGATAAGCCTTTTTATTAAATCATTTAAAGTAAATATCATAATTTAAAATAATAGAAATAAATAGCATATCTTAATAATCAATAATATTTTTGTTTATTATTTTCCAAATCCTTAATTTTTAATTTTTTTCTTTCAGGCCCAAAATTCTCGCTCTCTCCCCATCCACCTAACAGGGGCCGCCTATTGCCGCTACGCCTTGTTTGACACCACCTAATTGAACGTGCTCAAAAACTGGCAATCAATGAAACCCCGCTGAAAGTTTGAGGGAACTAATCTCCGATGACGGCCCCAAACTCGCGACCAGCACTACTCGCGTTCCTCGCCTCTGACGTTCCCGATGGCAGACTTCGATGCTTATCATGCGACGGGCGACAAAGTTCGATGACGATGACGATGCAACAGATGATAATATACTCGCAATGTTCGCGCATAAAAAGAGAGACGGGAAGAGAGAGGAGGAGAAAAAGAGTGCCGACACCCGACAAAGTCGCTAACACTTCGTTGTCTTGCCCAAAACTCAAAAGTCACTGCCTCATGAACTTGTGTGCCGTCATCGTCTTGCTATTTATTATCTTTCTCAAAACATTATGCAATTATTTTTAGAGAAATCCTATTTACACCCCAATATTTTCTAAAGAATCCCAAAAATAACAAATATTGTTTAAAATTTAAAATTACGTACTTATAATATCAAAATCTATTATATTCCTCAAACACCCTCATAGTACAGCCCAACGAACATTTAGTTTTAAAAAAGCCAATGCAAACGATCTCCATATTTTTAGTAGCTCCATTTTTTTTTCTTCTTTTTTTTTTTTAACTGCAGAGATTGCTATTTTTTAGGTTTGTAACTTTCTTTTTTTCTTTTTTTTTTTTTGTTCTTTCTATTTTTGCTTTGGTTTTCTTTTTTGGGCTAAGACACTGAAGGTTCAATTCATGTACGTAGTTGATATTACCGATTAACTAAGTCCATTTTTTGTCCTTTTGTTTTTACGTAGTTTTTTTTGTTCCTTTGTTTTTACTTGTTGATGTTACCAATTAACCATGTCTTTTTGTTTTTTTCTTTTAGTTTTTGCTATGATATTGAACCTCAAGTGTCGTAGCAAAAAAAAAAAAAAAAAGAACAAAAAAAAAGGAAAGTTACAAACCTGCAAATTATAAAATAAGATAATCTGTACCGTTTAAGGGGGAAAAACTGAGTTACTAAAAATGTAGATGTTGTTAAGGATTTTGGGATCTGGCTGTTTAATACTAATTGTTTGTTGCGGCGTATTGTGAGGGTATTTAAGGAATATACTAAATTTTAATATTAAAAATACAAAATTTTAATTTTAAACTAATATTTGTTATTTTGGGGTGTCTTCATAAATACTAGGGGTTTGTTATTTTGGGGTGTCTTTAGAAATACTAAGGGTGCGAATAGAATTTCTCTTATTTTTATTAGGGTCCTGAAAGTGTTATTTCCCTCTCTCCTTGAATTGATTTGGGTTCTTATTAGTATTTTCTTCTTTTTCTTTTCTTTTCTTTTCTTTTTTTATTTGAATTTAATCAGATACAACTATTGAAAAAATATACCATCAATATATAATTCTACCATATAAGAACCCTTCTTTTAATCTTTTTTTTTTCTCGAAAAATTTACAGATTAAAAAGTTTGCAAAAGGGCATACTTCGAAGGTAAAACTGGATTTGGTGGTTTCTCCATTAATGTTGTAGATTTGGGCAATTATGGAATAATATCAACATAAAATGCGTATCATCGTGCTCTGCTCACGTTCATGTGCATGCCCCCCTCCCTAGGACCCCAAAAAAAGGGATAAATTTTTCCGGTAGTCCCTAACCTTTTATGAAATTAAGCATTGGGTCTCTAATTTTTTATTTTTGATTTAACCAACCCTAACTTTTGATTTTAATTACTGAGAGACCAATTTAACGATCAAACTGTTAATTTTAAACCGAAAAATCTAACAAACTAGTTCCCGAACCTCCCCTCCTAGAACCCCAAAAAAAAAATAAATTCCTCCAATGGTCCTTAACCTTTCACAAAAATAAACATTTGATCTCAACCTTTTATTTTTGATTTGACTACAACCTTTGATTTTAGTTACCAAGTGACCAATTTTATGGTCAAACAATTAGTTTTGAACAAAAAAAGTGACAAACCGGCTCACAAAGTTATCAAAAAGGTGACAAATTGGTTTTTAAAATTAACGTTTTAACTGTTAAATTGATCCCTTAACAATTAAAATAAAAGGTTATGATCAATTAAATTAAAAAAAATTTAGAGACCAAATGCTCATTTTTGTTAAATGTTGTCAACTACTAGAGCAATTTACTAAAAAAAAAGTGCAACTTGTCTTCCTTTTCACTCTCACAATTTATTCCATTCTTAACCATTTGGTTTCCACCTTTTTACAAGTTATTCCCAATTTTATTCCTTCAGGAAATTCTGTAACAGGAAAACAAGAAAATATATATATATATATATATATATACATATATATATATATATATGTATGTATTTCTGAATCATCATGTCATTATCAAATTTCATTTGTATGTTTTCATAATTCAAACATGATTCCAATTTAACATTAGTCAAGTTCCATCAAAATGTCATTCACTCACATTTCCGTTACATCGAATGCAAGTGATATCCCTAACATAGCAACATGCAAAAAACTTTAAAATAAGAGGATTTTCCTTTTTTTTTTCCTCGTATACATATATATAAATATATTAGAGAGAGGGAGTTTTTGTTTTTGTTTTTTTTCCTACTTGTAACAAAAGGAAGAGAAAACAGAATAAGAGAAGATTCGACCACTCGGATAAGATAAGGAGCAAAAACATGGGAAGAAAAAAAATAAACACAATAATTACGACAAAACAATGGACAATGCAGCCACACACAACACAAAACGTTGAGAGAATAAACAAAATGAAGTAATAGCTTGAGACCATACAGACAAAATTGAAAACCCGCCGCAACCAAATATAGACGAATGATCAGTTCAATGATCGTTGCAAGAAACGGCACTCCTTGCTATAGTGGTATTACCTGTTTGTATCAAAAACCCACTTCTGTTGTTTTTCCCATCTTCACCAAGAAAATAGTCCAACAAGCTTCAAGGAAGAATGAACAAGCTCCTTTAGCAAGTAATTGACTTCTTTTCCATCATTTGCATTCAAAGAGAGGCTGAGCCCACATAATCTCAAGCAAAGCCAAACTACATGATTGCACATGAACAACTTCTTTCAGTCCCATTGTCGAATTCATCGTCTGATAAATCCACTTCGCTGCCAATGGACAAAAGTGTTTTTGTTTCATCTCAGCAAAACATTTAATAAGAATGCATAAAAAACTGAGAAATGGGTTAGGATGCAAGCTTATAACTTCCAAATACTTCAAACAGACATGATTATAAATAGACGTTTGATTCAGATACATTAGAAGTGAACTCCTATAGAAGGAATTTTAATAAAATGACAACTAGAACGATGGGTAGGAGGCTCTCAGGGCACGATTGGTCCCATTTTTAAAACTAAATAATGTCACAAATAATGATGTCAAAAAAGCAATGTGTTTCCAAAGAGCCTTCTGAGAACTAAATGGGGCACCAGTTTGGTGATGCTAATGGCCAAAAGGCAGCACTGGTTTAGCGGTCAGTAATTCTTCTTTCAATAACTAACTGAGCTGGCTAGAAAAGCATATTGACTGGGATAGACTACGTCATGACAGTTGATAGCCACATGAAAATCAAACCGTTATTTTTTTTTTTTTTGGCCTTCATTGCTAATTAAATAGAACGTTTTACAATGTACCTTTTCGCCAGTAACAAACCACTGAAACAGTGATAACAAAGGGACTTGTCAGACTCAAAATACTTGATATTCTAGTCTCATAATCTGTGTGTTAGCGTACAATTAAACATGCATCTAATACCCTATAAACTCGTTTCTAGTAGGCCTCAAAACTCTCCAATTACATGGTACGTAATGACACTTAGGTGACCAACACAACACCAGGGAAAGATTTCTCCAACTCATTGTATCTCTACACTTGGTACAGTCCATATAACAAAATTCTGAACCAAACTTTTGTAAAAAGAAATATATATATATATATATATATGAACAACAATCTGATCCAAAAATGATAGAATATTTAAAACTAATTTAGCTTTGGATTCTTACTACTAGATTTTGACAACCAGATGATACCAATCTTCAACCAAGCCATACATGGGTTTATACCTTGAAAATTAAATTGCCAAATGGGAATGGGGGGCAAGAAAGGAGCAGCTATATCTGCTCATTTTATCAGTCAAGCTGGTTGGAAAAATTTTTGGCTTAAGATAAAAGCTCTGAGACTTGGAATTTCAAAAATATTAGCCCAATATAAGAATGGTCAAGCTTGGATTTCAATTAGGTTTAAACTCCGTAACCTACACAATTGTCTTCTATATTTTCAGCCACGGAAAAACTTACATAACAGTGGAATCCTTGGTACTTTTATACCTCTCCACTTTTTTTTCACTAAACTATTCTCTCTTCTGACCCAATTAAAGTCTTATGCATCTATCTCTGCACACTTATCATTCACTTACAGTTTACCTATCTTTGTTCTTCTCTTCCATATTTATTATATTTGCATGGATCATAAACAACAATGAATTTACGTCAGTATAATTTATCAATCGCAAACAGATGGCTCTCAACGACATTAACATGGAAGTTCAAAGACCCTGGCTCCATCACATATACTACTGAGTTTGATTGAGTCGCTATTGCATGCAAAGGAAAAACCGATCAGGCTGTAAGAAAAAGTCTGACGGTCAGGTAAAGAAAGTAAATGATTGTGGAAAATAACAGCTAAGAACATGTTTAAGGAATTGTGCTTGTACGGTCGTGGTCCAGCACTAAGGCAACAGTGCTTGGCTTTGTTTTGGGTTATTTGGTTGGAAAGAAACATTAGATGCCTTCAGGAAAATGCTCAAGATGTTCCATGTCTTTTGAAGGCCTCAAACTCAACTCTTCTAACCTCTAACAAGCTCTGGTTTGCAACTTAATGCACTCTTCAGGGGTCGAAGGACTTCTAATTCTCCTTGCATTTTGTGCTCTTTTCTTTTTCTTTTTCCCGCCCCCTTTTTCTTCGTTCTTGTAATATCTTTACTTAAAATAAAGAAGAAGAAGGAGAAGGAGGAGGAGGAGGAGGAGGAGGAGAAGAAGAAGAAGAACAAGCTCAGAGAATTAATGGTGAACTATCTCACTTTACAAAAATTAAACAATGATATCTCCTATTAACTATACAAGTGCAAACGGATGAAACAAGAAAAGAAACAACAAATGCAACATCACCCCCATGCTTCGAGCATGGATAAATAAAGGGAAAAAATCAAAACCCCAGGAGAATTTATAAATACCTGGGCTCGAATTCCTTAATTTCAGCAAGCTCGCTTCCACAAGCATCCGTCCATTGTACTTTCCTCCTTTCAATATTATCTGGTATATCACCGCCAGCTTCACCAAGCCTTTCACACTCATTACCACTCTCAACAGAAGCTGAATTACTTTTTGGTGGTTTCTTCAAGCTACTTTTAAGAGAGACCTTTCTTTCATTATTGTTGTCATCATCAGGATCAACCATTTGATCTTTAAACTTATCAGAAGCGAGAGACCCTGGCAAGACATCCTGCTGTTGGGCAGGGCCCACTTTAAGAGGAGATGGAGTATCAAGCCCTGCGGAAGTGCGACCAAAGCAGACAAAGGAAGCGCACCCGCGGGCAAGTCGATTCTTCGTGGAAGCCAGCTGGAGGTCAGGGTCAGATTCTTGCTCCACCAACTGGTACTGATTCCACGGCGAAACTCTCATGGGTTTATCTTCGTTCTTCTGACCCAAGAGAAGAAGGGTCAGGCCTTTGCTATACCCAGATGCCGAAGAAGAGAAGAATCCTCCTCCTTCTACTGCCAATAACATTGGCTCTGCTCATCTGGGCACAAAAGATTCAGTCTATAACACTTGTTCTCCCCATGTAGAACCAAAGCCACCTGCCTCTCATCCATCCCAAAACTCATCATCAGAAAAGCTATACATCTTTTGCCACTTTGTGAAAACATAAATACATGCATAGACACGTGCATATATACATGCACACATATGCAACAATTACAATTAAAAATAAACACACATGAAAAATCTGGAGGGTAGTACCATAACCTACGATCCGAAGGATTAAAATCGGATACAGTAGTAATCATAGATTCAAAGTACACACCATATGTACTCAAATTGAATTCAAGGACGAAGATCAACAGCGAAAATTGAACATAGAAAAAAAAAAAAAAAAAAAAAAAAAAAAAAAAAA
>CAMOHE010053836.1:0-38738 GCA_946598075.1 Artocarpus hirsutus
AAAAACCATTTTTATAAAAATATGCATGAGCATTTTATGCTTGCTTATCAACTTGAATTATGCTTAATTATTTAAGCTGTATCTTATTTTTTTACTTTGGGTCCGGTGATCGTACCAGTTGCATGCGAGTCTTGAGAAGTTAGGGTTCACGAGGTCCCAACAACACTAAGATTATTCATTTTTTTAAACATGGAACCTCCCCGTGGGTCGGGAGGTTGGTACGACACCCTTAACTTGTCATATAAGTTTCACTTGCATTATTGTGTGTATGCAGTATGACTTATCACTACATGACATCACATTCGCATAATTCTTGAGTCTTAAATCATAATCATGCTTGACTTGAAGGTGATCAAACAATATAATTTAAATATTGCATGCATCACACATTATTCATCGCATCATCATCATGGCATTTCACATCATGTCATAACATAACATATCACATCATAACATATAACAGTGTAATAAATCACTGATCATGCATTTTCATAATTTTATGAAAATATTTAAAATTAATTTATTTTTAAAACTATTCATACTGTAGGTGAGATTCCTACTTACCTAGACTCCGAGCTGAGCGGGTCCATTTGCATCTCGCTGTATTTGCAGTCTATGTAGCATCCTCAGTAGTGCTCCTCGAGTGGCTGTGGATGGCTAGAAATGCTCCATGGAGATTCATTACTGCTGAAAACATCATTCTGGACTCCGTTACTACAGTCTAGGTCGCCTCGATCTACGTGCAATCAGTATCGAATGATTTTCATTAGAGTGGAATTTGCTTGAACGGAGGTCACCATCGCGTTCAGAGCGTCAAAACAAGTCGGGAGGCGGTCTCGGATCATCGATCGGAGGTTCGGATCACAAAATTCCAAAGTCACCGTTGACCAAGCGTTGACCGACGTTTACCAAGTTTGACCTGCGTTGACCGGCGTTGACCTGACTCCGTTGGTGGCTGAGCTAGAGCCTACCCCCCCTAAATCGACCCTTTTGAGTCCAATGGCTGTGTCAATTTTGCCTAATTCTGCCTCTAACATAGCAGGTCGGGCTCCACAATCTTGGCCAAAAATGGAGGCTCCAATCATGGCTTTTCGGCTATGGAAACCCGAAATTGGCTGAGGGCTTTTGCTACCCATCCTCCTCTGAGCATTACCGCTTATCCAATTTGAAGAAATGTTGCTAGGAGGAGCAAGAAAGGAGGCTCCCGCGGTGGTTGACGGTAGAGGACCTTGAATTCCGTCGACCGTTGATGGGTTGCTGCAATTGACGTGGGGGAAAGCTTTCCCGTCCTCCTCTGATTCATTTGGGCTGGGAGGTGTCGATCACCATCGCCGGAGGTGGCATAAACAAAGGTGGCACGGCGGCGACAATGGAGGTTGATGGGTGGAGCAATCCGGCAATTGTTGAGCCACCACGAAGGATGGGTTTTGTTCCTCTCATCGTGGTGGTCGTGTAGGAACAATAATCACGTCGATCGGACGTCGGACGGCAAAGATATCTCATCAGAAAGTTTGGATTTCTCCGTCACTTTGGGCGGCGCGTGTGGCTTCCTCCGGTGGCGTTTTGGGCGGCATGGCACACCGTTGGACTCGGCTCGACGAGAGCTTTCCATTGGTGTGGGAGGTGTCGAAAACGGACGCCGAAATCTTGACTGGATTTTTGAGGGGAGAGAGAGAGAAAATGTAGAGAGAGAAAGTAGAGAGAGAGAGGGAAATGGGCTGATTTGATTGGCTAGGATTTTTTTTTTGGTCATCTATTTATAGACAACTTTGTATCTACATAGTCTAAACTGTGTTATATCGGGCAGATCAAATTTGATCCGTAAACTTAAATTTTCTGTAAATATAATTATACTTGTAAAAACTGTAACTTATTTGCACTTTGAAGATAATCACATAAATTTTCAATTCTTTTGTTGTATTATTGTGTTGCTGAAATATTCATTTTGACATAGAAATCATTTCCATAAATTTATCCATACTATATAGATTTTGTGATTTAATTTAGAAACAGTAAACTTTGATACATTTGTCCTCGAAACTAATGATTAACTATTTTCACAACTGTGTCTATATTTATACATGGGTATATGTATATCTAAGTATGTATTCTAAGAAAGATATCATGTATTTTAAAACTTTGCCCACTATAAGTATTATTATCATTTTTTAACTTTTAAAAACTTTAAAATGTAATTTAAAACATATTTATTTTTATTAAAAATTTTCATATTGTAAACTTCAAATTTCATTATAAAAACAATAGTTGTAATTTTATAAAAGTTTTGTAAATTAAATTGACTATCTAGAGTCAATTTAATTTAAATTCCAAACTTAGCACAATTTCGTGCTTTTCGGATTTAACCCGAACTATTTTCAGCAAAATTCGTTTATAGGTGCACATCCAAATTATGGATGTTTATAAACTTTCCTGAATCATCTTATGGGTTGACATTTTTCCGTTTGTGCTTTTCCATTTGTCTTAGAGGCCTAAGTAATCTTTGTGAATTCCATTTGTGTTGTTATAATAATAGTAATAATTAATATTACTATGATAAATTTTACGCAGTTATCTACACTTGTAAGCCCCTAACTGTAAGTGTATAGAACATCATGCATTCTTGTCGTGCCTTGTGGTCTCGTAGAAAAATCAAGTCAAACGTGCTTATTTAAACCTTATGCTCACCAAGTCTCAATTTATGGTACTGAGCTCATGATCATTATTGATCTGGGTTTCTTTTACTGAACTGATAACATATAAGAATTTTCATATAGTCATAGTAAGTTGGAAATTCTGCTTTTTGTCAATTAATTCCAATTTAAACATTGTAATTGAGATTCTTATAAAACTCACTCCTTTGGCTCGTACATGAAATCAATAAATCATAAACTCTTGGTTTAGCATATTAAATAATTATTTTAATGTACTATCATAACATTACATTGTTACATGTTTCATGAATAAAGTACATAAATTTGTGCATTCATAACATTATTTATCTCTAAGGTCTTACGGCTATTAAGATCTTCAAATTTACGTGTTAATAAACGCTAAGTTTGTATTTTCTTACGCTCTTAGCTGAGTAATGAGGGAAAATCCTTAATCACTCATAGTTATTAATTTTTGAATTTTTCGGGTCATTACAATGTGTGTGCGCTTTTGGTTTTTCTAAAATAAAGAGCTAAATTATAAATTTACTTGACTAATTAAATATTTAATTTCACTACTTAATTAATAAATTGACTATTTTCAGAGACAATGTAATACAAATGGCATATGGGGCTTTAAAAGATAAAATAACAAAAAAGCAGTTTTGAAAAAAAAAACTAAAAAGAAAAATATATATTTGATAAAAAATTTGTTACCTTCCAATTTTTTTCCCCTTTTTAAAGTATATATTTCTAGCTATTTGTTTCTTTTGTTTATTTATCCTTCATAGGATCCTAACCTCTTATATTTTACTTGTATTAAAACTTGTGTATTTTATAAATCTCAGATAGTTAGACTTGAAAACGTAAATGTCAATGCTAAAATAAAACAAATCCATATTTTTTATTTGTGTAAATAACCTTTTTTTGTTTTTGAAATTTTCAAAGTATTTTTTTGTATTGATTCTTTTTACTCATTGTCTATGTTATAAGAACTTCAATTATAACATATTACGTGCATCGCTTGTACCTTGACTAGCAATAATAAAAAGAATTCATACCATGTTGTCACCTTTTTTAATGAAAAACTCTTTTTAGCTCGAATGTGGGTCCCATTTGGTAGGGTCCACCTTCTCTGAGAGGCCCGAGTCCTGTCCTGTCAGGTTCAATTTTAATTCTCTATTTTTTGATAGTTTAGAGTCATTTGTGTAATTTTATTTTAAAGGTGAATTGCTCTAGTAGTCTCTAACCTTTCCACTAAAGTGAAGATTTGGTCCCCAACTTTTTATTTTTGATTTAGCAGTCTTAACCTTTGATTTTAGTTGCCGAGGGACCAATTTAATGGTCAAACATATAATTTTAGACAAAAAAAGATAACAAATTGGTCCTCAAAGTTACCAAAAAATTGACAAATTGCAAACCAAATTTATCAAAAAGTGACAAACTAGTCCTCAAAATTAACGGTTTAGTCGTTAAATTAGTCCCTTAGCAACTAAAATGAAAGGTTGGAGACTGATAAATCAAATAAAAAGTTAGAACTAAAATAACACTTTTGTGAAAGTTTGGAGACTAATGTAGCAATTTATGCTTATTTTAATTTTATTTCTCTACTAGTTTGGCCTATTTTTCTCTTTCTTCTAAAAACAACTATTTATTTGCATACGTTGATAATTTGAAACAAATATAGCATTTGACAAAATTACTTTTAACTAAAATTTTTTATTGTTACAGTGTAAAGATCTTTTATATTACAATAATAAAAAAATAAATTGTATAAAATTTTCACATGTTATAATTTTTAGCTCAAAATTACACTTTCACAAAAACTCTTAGAAAGCAACAAAACACAAGCCAGCGGATATGAACGTCAAAAGAGTGTGTCACCAGGTGGCGCTGGCCCGAAGAGAAGAATAAATTCCAGAAGAGTGCGTCACCAGTTGGCACCGGCCCTGGAGACCCCGTTTGTGTGTCACCGGTTGGCGCCGGCCCAGAGGTCAGAATAAAATCCGGAAGAGTGTGTCACCAGTTGGCGCCGGCCCTCCTGTTTCTCTCTGTCTTTGTACTGTTTGTATTGTTCTGGCAGGTTTAATAATATAGTTAGTTGTTTTTAGGAAAAAAAAAATCCGGATATTTTACGTTTCAAAGTTGTTCTTTCTGACAACGATTTCCGTTTCAAACTTTTATCGGTAAAAAAGTTAAATTTCTCAGATAAAACTTTATATTTCAAAATTAATGGCATACTTTCTTAAAGGAAAAAAAAAAATGAAAAGTTATGTTTTACGTGATGGTCATTTTTTTTTTTTCCTGAAACGGATAGTCAATTTTTTTTTTTTTTAAAGTATGAGATTTTTTTTTTTTTAGTTTTTTAAGAGTTTTCATATATTTTTTTGAGGATAAATTTTACAAAATTTTCTTAAACCATATCACTTCTATTAATATGCTTTCAAACTTTGAACGGTACATGTTAGGTCTCTTTTTTAGTATAATCTTGGTCTATGTTCACCTCTAAAGTACTTGGAAATTATATATTTTTGGATTGAATTTTTGAGTTTTTTTTTGAGATTAGATATGATATTTTTTGAGCTAGTATAAATGTCTTTGGCTCTAAATGAATAAGTGGGGCTTCAAACTCTTGTATATTTTTGTTCATTAAGTAGCTCCTCGTAAGCAAGAAAAGAGGGAGAAAAACTGAATAACGAACCCTAATTCAATTAGGTTGGTTAAGAGATTAAACAGAATGACAAATATATCTTTTTAATATGGGTAACAATAGTTATTGCATTAAAAAAAAAATGTTTCAAAGTTATATGAAAAAATATTGTAGCTTTATGACATAATAAGTATGTTCAGAATTTCAAGGAGACACGTTGATACAAGTGACAAAGGAAAATTTATATAGATGTGCAATCCTACCACAAGTTTAAAAGCATGTGATCAATAAGCGAATCTTCGCGGAATTACCATTCCCTTGATTTTCACACTGTATGGATGCGCAATGCTTCTAGAAGTTTAAAAGTTTAAAGTTGTATATAAAAAGAAAAAAAAAGTTTTAAAATAGCCGTGGGTCAAGAAATGAGAATATATGAAGCCTTTCATTGTCTATAAAGAGGCAACTAGGATTCTTGCACTCTCATATTCGCCACAATCGAACTGATCAAGAATAATGAACTACTTTTCATTTTCTTCATCATTTGCCAAAATTGTCATCGTTATTTATTCAATTTTATTAGCAGATTCAGCACGTACTCATGAGGACTTTCTACAATGCCTTACCGCTCATTCTGTATCCCACTCCAACTCTACCCATCAACCAATTATCTACACACCAAATAATCCGTTGTATTCAACTATCTTGAATTCATCCATACGGAATGATCGTTTTTCTTCTTCTTCAACTCCAAAACCACGTGCCATCGTTGTTTCGTTTCACGTGTCGCACGTCCAAGCCACTGTTTACTGCTCCAAGAAATATGGGATTCAAATTAGAACCTAAAGTGGCGGCTATGATTTTGAGGGTCTTTCCTATGTGTCTGATGTCCCGTTTCTCGTAATTGACTTGAGAAGACTAAATTTTATTAGCATTGATGTAGAGATCAAATATGCATGGGTTCAAGCTGGCTCTACGTTGGGGGAACTTTATTACAGGATTGGGGAGAAAAGTAGAAATCTTGGCTTTCCTGCTGGTATTTGCCACACTGTGGGTGTTGGTGGACATATCGGTGGAGGAGGCTATGGTTATTTGACAAGAAAATATGGTCTTGCAGCCGATAATGTTCTTGACACGAAATTAATCGATGCTAAAGGAAGAATTCTTGATAGGAAATCTATGGGGGAAGATTTGTTTTGGGCGATACATGGTGGGGGACCAGCAAGCTTTGGAATTGTTTTTGCATGGAAGGTTCGGCTAGTTCCTGTGCCATCGATAGCGACCATGTTTGACGTTAAGAGCGACATGAAAGATGATGCAACAAAAAAACTTGTACATCAGTGCAACGTCGTGCTGATAAAGTCCATGAGGATCTAGCAATACACATTATGTTCAAAAAATGGAGTTCGAGTGACAAAGAAGGTAACGAGAAAATTGTGCTCGAAGCTTTAGTCCAGGCCACATAGTATGGTGGCGTGGATACGCTCCTTCAATTGATGCAAAAAGAGTTTCCCGAATTGGGTTTGCTAAGAGAGGAGTGTACTGAAATGAGTTGGGTTGAATCTTTTCTCTATTTCAATTTATTTAGAAATGGTGAATCCTTGGATGTTCTTCTTAATAGGACATCCAATCTCAATTCGATGTCTTTCAAGCAAAAATTTGACCTTGTGAAAGAGCCTATCCCAGATGACGTGTAACGCTCCCAAATTAATTAAGTGGTTTTTAGTGTATAAAATGATAAATTAGTATGTCATGATGTATTTTTAAACTTAACCTGACTATCTAGTGATATTTCTAAATTGATGCTACTTTTAATCATTTTAATCATTTTTAATTATTCTTGATCATTTTTATTTGTTATTTTAAATTTTGAAACAAAACAATTTGCCGAATACCGATATATCCCGATTTCAAAACTGTGTGCTAGGACATAGTTTTGCTGTGCAAAACCACCTCTCATCACTATATTTATTTCTTTCTCTCCCTCTCCTTCCCTCGCTCACTCTCAGACTCTCTTTCTCTCTCTCTTCCTCTCACTCTCTTTCTCTCGTCTCTCCACTGCCTCTCTCTTTTTCTCTTCCCTCTCCGTTTGATTCAAAAAATTTTGAGTCCAAGCTTCGATCTTTAGCTGGATTGGATGCTAGGAAGTAAGATTGAGCCTTCATAAACGTGATTCAGTCATCAATTCGAGGTTGGTTTCCTAAACTTTCAAACTTTAAAAATTTTTCTCAAATTTTTCATTTTCTTTGTATTTTGAAATCCGAGCTTCTTTGAACTTGGAAAACCTTACATCTAAGTTAGTAGAACTCAAAATATCTAGAATCTTGGCTTGGTTTGATGAAAAATGAATTTGAATCAAGTTTTTCTATTTTCCCTATATTTTTTCATTTTCAAATTTCTTTGAGATTTTCTATGCAAATCTTGTTTAAATTCGTTTAAAGGTGTTCTACTATGTTTTTCTATCTCCAATGAGTGTTTTGGATGCTTAGGAATTGAGAAAACATGTTGAAAATGAGGATTTAAGCTCGGCGAGACCGAGGCTCAAATGCTAGAAAATTCCAAAATTTTTCAATTCGGTAGGCCGAACTTGAAGTTTGATAGGCCGAATTCAAGAGTCCGGTAGGCTGAAACTGGAGATAGTTCGGCAAGCCGGTCTTGATTTACCGGTAGGCCGAACTGCACAATTCGGTAGGTATGACTAGGAGAACCAATAGGCTGACCGGGCTTTACAAAAATTTATCGTTTTTCACCCGTTTTCACTGTTTTGAACCTTGGTAGAGATTTTAATCTTGCAGTATAATTTTATAGAGTTAAATGGCACACTAGGACACTATGAGATATTTTAGCAACATAGGATATCTTAAGCTAAATACTGATAAACCTAGTTCATATTTAAGGTTGTTTGTGGTTCCGTAAAGCTAACGTATAGCGGATCAAGACTATGGTGTTGGACATCAGCAATAATATTGAGGTAGGACTTCTACCCCATTTCCTTGATAGCCAACTTTTTAAAATATTTTGGCCCTAAAATAATTCTTTCAAAATATTTTCAATGAATGATTGAAAAGAGATTTTTGACAGTCATTTTCATTAACAGTAGAATGAGGTGATTTTTATAATGAACCACATAATGAATGTAAATGAATATATTTGGTAAAATGCGATTTTAATAATTATAGAAAGATATAGATGGGCATGATGCCATACTCAGAGATTGGGTCATGTAGAGTGCGACCTTGGGGGTGGGTCTTGAAACTCAGCTAGGTTACTACGGTAGTGACAATTATAGTTTGCCCAAGAAAGATAAAAGGTATTTTTTGGACGAACTGATTTTGATAAGAATAATTTAAATGAATTTATTTATTTAATACTGTTTTCTAATTGTTTTTCTTCAATTATAAATTTTATGTTCAAAATTATTTATCCGTTTTGAAGCATAGCCCTACTGAGTCTTTTGCTCACATTTTACGTGTTTTCAAACCCTTCCCCTCTAGGTGAAATCTAGCTAGAGATCGATGGAGAGTCCACCGACCGGACTCGCGAGCAGTAGAAGACCCCGAGTAGGTTATTTGTATTAATTAATCAAGACATATACTGTATTAATTCCCTTTTCATTGGACTGTAGTTGTAAACTTAATTTATATCGTTACTATGTGTGTGCACAAGTTATGAGCCTGGTGGGATCCAACGCGTATTTCTCTCTCTTTATTATTTTATTTCATTTTGTTTTATCTTACTTGTTTAGTTATTATAAATGTTTGTTTAAAACGTTTTAAATTATCACATTTTTTCATTATACATTAAACTCTTTAATTTGTGTTTTTAATTAAAATTTAATTTAATTGTCCTAATTAACCTGCTACATCATCTCCCGGTCTTCAGGGCATGACATGACGTGTTGGAAGGGATGTTGGAAAAGTTGTACGAATAAGAGGTAGGAAGAGCTAAGATATATCTATTTCCTTATGGAAGAAAAATGAACGAGATTTCGGAATCCGCAATCCCATTCCCACATCGAGCTGGAAACCTCTTCAGCATCCAATACTTTGTGCATAGGCCAAAAGAAGAGAATAGTACTGCGTCCAAGAATCATATGAATTGGTTAAGAAGACTTTATAACTACATGACTCCCTATCGGTCAAAAAATCCGAGAGCTGTAAATCCTAATTTTAGAGACCTTGATATTGGGATGAATAACAAGGAGGGGAAGATATTACTCAAGCAAGCATTTGGGGTACCATGTATTTCAAGAATAATTTCTATAGGTTGATTCATGTAAAGTTTATGGTTGATGTAAGTAATTTCTTTACATATGAACAAAGCATTCCACCAATAAAAATACAATAAGAGAACCCTTTAGCGTTAAATTAAAATTATTGTCATTTGCATTTTTATTTTGTCCTTTTTAAATAAAGGTATTTTGTGACTACATCATGTGTATGTTCAAAGTTTACCAATGCAAATGAAAATACCAATTCTATAAAAATACTAATTCTAATGTTATATTTATTTTTTTTGTTACAAAAAAAGTATAAAAAAGACTTATTTAATGTGTTGTTCAAAATTTACAAGTAGTTTCATTTGTAAAAATTGTTTGTTTCACAAAAGTTTAAAACCGCCATGAAACGTTTACATAATGATTAAAAAACTGTGGTGTTATCCTTCGTCGTAGTATAAAAACAAGCTTGCACGGTGTTTTTTTTACCAAAACACGAGAATGATTAATATAATATATAACATTGAGAAAATTATCTCTAAGGATTTACAGTGCCATTTTTGACATTCAGAATTTTGTGAGCGTTTTTCCGGCAACAGATCATCTCTGAGCTACATAATGGTCTTCTCTATCAGATGCATCTAGAGTCGTCTAGAATTAGACGTACTTCACCCCAGTCTATGGCAGTCCATGAGTGGCCACCATTAGGATACGAGCAAGTTAAACGACTGCTCATGGAGTTGCAGACGATGAACCCACCATGCTGGATTACTTTGGAAAATTCCCCAAGCAAATAATTGATAGCTAAACTACAAGGCAATCAGGCGCATGTGGTAAAAAATTTTATTTCATTTTATTTTTATTGATCTTTCTTTTTTTTGCTATTTTTTTTATTATAATTACTATCACAATTATTTGGTTTTGCTCAGAGCAGGTGTGCGTTTGAATGAGACGTTGAGTTGAAGTAATCTAATTCTTCATCATGAGTATCGATAGATTTGGATTCAAGCAAGTATTGTGATCGGGAGATCTTCTGGTGATAATAAAATTCCTAAGAAATTGGATTGAAATTTTCAAGGAGAATTTGAGGTAAAAAATTAGAGAAGAAATATGTTCTGTGAGTAGTAAATGTTTCTACAATGTTATAATTTCATCAGAGATTTGCGTGCACATGACTATTTGATTGGCTCTTGTATGACTAAAAATATGATTAGTACACCGTACAAGTATGTCCTCCCACAAAAGTCTTTAGGATTAATTGAGAAAAATTCTCCCCAACTATAGCTCTTGTGTAATAAGGTGCTCCTCAACCTTTGTAGCATAACGTTTACTCCTCTGATTTATAAAATATTAACTGAAAAAATAAAACAAGATTTTTAACTGAAACAACACGAATCATCCAAATATGGAGGAACCTTGAACAATTTACAATTACTCTATTAGCTCAATGTGCAGTCTCACAGAAGCAAAAGGAGATTACTTATTTACAATTTTTTTTAAGTTTTCAGTTTATTTTTCTTAGTGTGTAGATTTTTATAATTGTATCAACGTTTAAAGTCAAAATAGCTTTAAACATGATAACGTTACCAAAAAAACTCTAATATTATATTTCACATGCTACTTACGTGTCAATTTCCATTAAAAATAGGAGTTGTTTTGTTAATATTTTATAGATTAGAATAAACGAATGTTAAGTTTTGAATATTGGGAGCACAATGCTATAGGGTTATAGTCGAGGGAAAATTTTTACAATTAATCTACACTAACTTTTACATTGTTTATCTTTATTATCTGTATTTGAAACAAATCTTGATAGTGGGTCTTGAAAGTCAGATTATCCCAAATTAAGTAAGAGTTAAATCATTATATCATGAGACAAATAGCCTACTTAAATATTCTTCGTGTCTTAATGAAACGGAACCAGAATGACAGACATGACGATTCTTCAATTATGAATTCTTGTTAAAAACATGCAAAGGGGTCTTAACCATGGAAGTTGGTGGTGAAAAAAGTTCTTGAGCTAATCACATTGTTCCTTTGTAGTCTATACGTCTCTTAAATAGCTCCAGTTTACTTGAAGTCCAAGATCTATCAAGTGATCTTCTCGTGTTGTATCCGCTGGGCTCGAAATCGAAATGCCTCTGTTTTAGTTTAGGGCGCCGCCCTTTTTTAGCAGATCTTCTACAGATTGTTTTTTTCTCATCTCCACAAGCAATGGATATTGTTTCTTATTTTCTTTCGTACAAGTGTGAAAAGTAAACAACCTATATATCCATCTACAGATCTACTAAGTTGCTAGAAGGGTTAAAAGGTTAATTACATGACTATAATTCATAGTTTTAATTTTTTTAATTTATTTTTCTGTTTTTAAAAACTAAAACAGTGTCCTTTAAATTTGAAAAACTAGTTTTAATTTTATCTCTCACAGAATTTTTGAATAGAAAAAACATGACAATAAGAAAAAAATTGTTTAAAGATAGTTATGTTATTTTGTCTAATTTTTTTTTAATCATATCTGAATGAAATTGAAATAAGTTTTTTAAATTCAAAAAACAACTTTGTAGTTTTTAAAAATAAAAAGGACAAATTGAAAAATACTTCTAGGGTAAGACTAGAACGTATAATTATGTTGTTAACCCTGAATCAAATACTATATTATACATTGTTAGAATAAATTAACCAACCTACAAAAAATCAAATGTCATACTTATTCCGTAGCCCAGAAGAATTATGACTAAAAAGAAAAAAAACTCTTTCATCAAACAAATAACAAGCAATCACTATAGAAAAGAAGTGCCAAAAAGGCCATGGTGAACCAAGTTATGAGCCATCTGATCTGTCTTCTGCTCAGAGTTGGCAGACCTTATGCTATTCTCAGCCACCATCTCATGATCACAAATCTCAAACTTGGCCGTCGGATCAATCTCCTCATTCCTCATCTCACAAATGTTGTGCAAAACACAACAAGCCGTGACAACTACGTACAAGTCTTAAAGCTTAACCTCCATCCTCTTCTGCAAACAAGACCACCTTCCTTTGAGCCTAGTGAAGGCCTCCTTAGCCACCTTCTGAACCAACCTTCTCATTGAAAGTGCGTTGAGTTCGAGTCAGATTGTGTTTCATGTAAGGGGACCAAAGCCCAGTCAAGAAGCGGAAAGCTAGAGTTCCCCACGATCCAAACATCCCTCAGAAGCCCAAGACTCGCCCTCTGAAAAAGGGCTGCCTTTTCCAGAACTTGATCGTCAGGCATTGACCCAGGCCGGCCAACGCAAACGTTGGTGAAAACCCCTTTGGGATCAACGACACCTTGGACTGTGATCGAGTGTCAGGTTTTCTTCTTCCTGATGCTTATCTTTGTCTCCATGACAGGGACGAGGGTGGTGTACATTGATCCTGCGATGTTTTGTATCCCAGACATTGACTCGAGCTCATCCTTGATTGTTTTAATCCTCTACTCGTCTGGCCATTTAAGGGATTTTGGCATAAGAACGGTCTTAATCGCAGCACAGACCTCCAAAAAGATCTTATGGCAGGTCAAGATCCCCAAACCAAACCGCTTTGAGACAAGGTGCAAAGGCTTGCCCAGCGCCAGCCTCCAAATGCAGATGGTGACTCGACGGTGAGCTAGAATCTCCTCCCGGAGCATTGTGTACTTCTTCATTACTGTCGAGTCGAGCTCCTTGCAGAATCATCTGGAACGTGGCCTTGCTCATCCTAAAATCCCTCTTGAACTCCTCTTCTGAAAAGTCGAGCGTCTCCAGAAAGCTAAACTTTGCCTTGACGGACTCCTCCTCCAGAACATCTAACTTTGGCATGCTCATAATGAAATCCCTCTTGAACTCCTTCTTGCCTATTCTAAGATCCCTCTTCAACTCCTCCTCTGAAAAGTTCAGGTTGTTGCGCTGGTCCCACCCTGGAATAAAAGATCAAAAAATAGTCGAATAAATTAGTTCCAATCTTGCAACTTCCTTCGATCTGATGGATAATTAGTTCTTACCTGCTGGCCGTTGAGGTAGGCGAATTCGTCATCGCCATATGCAAGAATTTGTGACCTTGTAACTCCAACAAATGTGATCGGAGAGAGTGTATAACTTCTTCTGGAACCTTAACCTATTGCTCGTCTGCAATCACATCCTTGATAAGATCATGGACATTGGAAGTAGACATCGGCAATCTCGACTTTGGAAATTGTAACACCTTTGAATTTTAACGTAAGATTAATTATGTTAAGTTCAATTATTAAGTATACCAGTGTAATTTTTTGTTGTTAATATTAGTTTTTTAAAGATTTTATTCCATTTGTTATATTTGAAAATTTGATTTTTAGTTCTTAAAATATCCAATGACATTTTTACCCTACATTTTTTCAACATTTACGAAAACACCCTTGGGCCTTATCTTTTTCTATTTCCTTTTCTTTTCTTTTCAGCTCTCTCTCCTTTTCTCTCAGCTCTTTTCTTTCCGGTTTCTCTCAGCTCTCTCTCGTCTCTCTCTCTGCAAATCTCTCTCTCTCTCTTCTTTGCAAAAATTTTCAATCCCGAGCTTTATTCTCGCTGATTTAAAGCCAAGAAACTGTAACACACGTCAAATTTTCATCTAACGGATTATGTTAAATAAGTAACGACGTTGAATATTTTCCCTAATGATATATGATATAATGTTGTTGACTATTTTATTTTAAATATAATGACAGGTGACAGTCACATAGAATTGGTGTGCTCAAGGTGTTCATGTCATTTACATTGTATGCTTGATAATTATTTATTAATAAATTAATGTTTTGTTATATTTTAGTGTATACGGCAGTTCGACAGGCCGATCCTCCCGGTTTGATAGGCCAAATTATCCCTCACGGGACAACAAGCCGATGGATTCCATCAACAAGCTAGACCTCACGACTTCGGCAGGCCGAAGTAAGCCATTGGTAGGTCGAAGAAAGCTGACAAATAATCAACAAGTAATCACCAAAATTACGGCATTGACGATTGGATATAATTGGATGATTGAATTATGAAATATTGGCATATTTTTGGTATGTTTCCTTATTTTAGGTAATAAAATGTTTGACTTTTATGGATGATTGGGTGTTTGATTAGATTTCCTATTTTTAGATTGAGAAATATGGTAAATGGAGCAATTTTTCTAACTTTCCCCTTAATGCTCTTTATCATACACGTGAATTCTGCATTTAAAGAAAAAAAAATGTTCTACCATAGAGAAAATCATCCCTTATTTGATTATTTTTCATGCATATTTTCTCACTCTCACAAAGTTATCTTAGACACTCTACTTTTTCCTCTCACGCTCTTTCTCCTTCTTCTCCTCTTCTCCATGATTTCTTCCTCTTTTTTCCTTCAATTTTTGCTGCCAATATTTGAATGAAATTTTGAGTTTTCTTTTGGGTGAATTCAAAGAAAATTTGAGAAGAATTGTTTTGAGGTAAGACTTCGTTCTCGGTTTATTTCTAAAATGTACTTTTCCCTTTAATTCGACTACTATATTTTTGTCTAGGAATTTCTGTTTGCTCTGAAATTTTAATTTTATTTATGTATGTGTTATGAGATTATTTTGTGAAGTAAATAATTTATTTTAGGAATGTAAATTGGGGATGCTCACTGTTTCACTTGTGCTGGCAGATTTTGTGTCATGAATTTGTGACTTATTTTAAATACCAAATGGAATTTTTATGACCAACGAAAAATCATAATATTATGTTTATATGTTAGCTTTGTCCCTATAGAGTCTCATGCTTTAATTGTCCATGAATTATAAGTTATTGAATTATAAATTCATAAGGGTCAGGCAGATATTGTTGTTCATGTATTTCTTGAATTGGAGGTGTTTATGTATAAGGTATAAGATAGTTCTTTGACTATAAATAAATGTTAATTTTATTTTAAATGAATGCATGACATGAACGCACTAAGGAGTGAGCACGTCAAGACCACGGTGATGTCATCTTCAATTATGGTTTAGTAAGCTAAACAGGTAAGTACATTCTCACCTGCAACATGATAAAGTTTATGAAAAGTTTGAAATCTATATTCATGGTAGTTTTATGATAATTTCTATGATGTTTCATTATGAAAGTTTTGAGGTATAGAAAGTTTATGCATGTTTCAATGATGACGTATTTCAAAGTATAAAAGTATATATATGTATATATGTATCACCTAAATAAGTGTTGCATATGTTATGCTTATGTTTATGATGTCATGTTTAGTTTAAGATTAGCTACCCCTCTCCTCTCATGGTGGTGCGCCTACGATGATGAAAATGGTGCAACACTTGGGCCCTTAAAGATAAAATGAATAAAGTTTTAATATAGATAATGTAACGAAAGATATGTTCTATATGAAACTGTGCCTAGTGCACTATTATGATGATGCTTATGGTTATGATGTTTCATAAAGATGTTCATAAAATATTTTACATTGTGAGATATGAGATGTACTTACTAAGCTTTTGCTTACTCAGTTATACATCATGTTGCAAATAAGGGTAAGAAGATCATGGAATAGGTGGAGGGCGAGGACGGGTGTGTAAGATAAGCAAAGAACGATGGATTGAAAACAGAAGAATGCCAAAGAAGAAATTTAAAATTATAAACTATATTTTATTTTCTGAGTATGTTTATTTGAATAGTTTTAAAGATTTGAACTATGTCTCTATAACTTTATAGGATTATTATTTGTCTTCCGCACTTTGAAATAATGAGATTTGATTTGAAATTGAATTTTGTTTTAAACAATAGTTCAGCCTGCCAATCAATATTGGTCGGTCTACTGATGCTAGTATCAGCTTGTTGATCTTAGAGATTCTAAAACCTTGTTTTGTAGAGCCTCAAACGGCCAGCCGGTGGTTGAAGTTTGGACTGTTGGTCAGGTTCGGCCTGTCAAAGTCCAAAGTTTGGCCTATCGAACTGTATACATAGATTTTAAAAGTTGATTTGATTTTTATTTAAATTATGGTTTTATTGTTTTGGTGTTAATAAATTATTTAAGGAATGTTTATAATCAAGTAGTTTATTAAATATTGATATTTGAAAAAAAAATGTATGTATGGATCTTAGGGTATGTTTCCATAATATGTTTTCTCTTAAATAGTTTATCTTAGGTAATGCTAATTAGAATGAATGTAACGACATCTGTGACGTTCGTAAGGGGGGCATTATAGGCTTTGATATCAGAGCGAATTTCCATTTTCAATTCATGTCACCACACATCAATCTAAGTCCTCCAAGTAAGTATATTTTTAGTTAATTGTTAAAGATGCAAGTTTGATGATAAGTATGAGATTTAGTTGTTTAATGATAGATGCCATAATAGTGAAATCCTGTCTCATAAATAAGAAGATTATTCCTAAATTCCTAACCGTTTTAGGAAATCAATGATGGACGACTGTAGAAGAATGCAAACTTGTGCTCAAACCAATGAAAGGCTGATGACCATGATCGCTGAGCTGCAAAGGCAACTTAAGGAGCAAGGAAGGGAAATTGAAGAACTGAGGGCCAATGGTCAAGGCGGTGAATGATGAGGCAACGAAATGCCGCCTCCTCCTCCTCCCCAGCCACAAGTAGTTAAAGTCCCGACTCCTGTAGTAGAACCAAGACCAGTCTATTCGGAACCTTTGTTAGTTAGATGGAAGAGGGTTAAGCCAGCAGATTTTGAAGGTTCTAAAGATCCTCTAGTCGCTCAAGGATGGCTAAAGACAATTGACGCCACTCTAAAACTCATGGGCTTCATGGATAATGAGAATGTTCTCTATGCTTCGTACTGCCTCACCATGGAGGCCAAAATTTGGTGGGACGGAATTGAACAGAGCAGGAATGTCAATGAGATGACATGGGCTGATTTTGTTCATGAATTCAACATGAAGTTCTTCCATATGAACATTACTAGAAAGCATTACGATGAGTTGGAGAACCTACGCTAGGGAGACATGTCAGTTATAGATGTGGTGCCAAAATTTGATCAGTTAGCCCGACTATGCCTAGGGATGGTTAGTAAAAATAGCGAAAGGTTGAGAAGACTGATCAGAGTCCTCAGGCCAGAGATTGTTGTAATTGTTGATGGGGCAAGTCCACCTAGAAACTAAGAGCAGGTTGTTTTGAGGGCCTAACATGCTGAATTTCATCTGTCAAAGCTAAGAAGAAACCAACCTCAGTCAGGTCAGCAAGCAAATAATACAAGCACCCAGAGCCGCCCCCAAAACAAGAACAACAACAACAACAATAGCCAACACTGGAGGAACAACAAAAGGAAGGGCAATTCTCAGAACCAAGAGAGTTAAGGTAACAAGAGGCATAATGGTGGCTAGTCCAACAACAATAATAGATAGATTCAGCCATGCACCAAATGTGGGAAGAAACATCTAGGAGAATGTCGTTTGGGAACAAACCAGTGTTTCATCTATGGACGTGAAGACCATTTGGCCAAGAACTGCCCCAACCAGACTAATGCTCAAGCCTAACAGAGACGTCCTCAAGCCTAACTCCCTCAGATGCAAGCTACCTTAGAAGGGCTGTTGATTAGCCAGGGAAGACTTGAAGCCCCACCTACTAAGGCTTGTATCTGTGCAATGACAAAAGAACAGGTGACTGTTGAAGCCTCTAATGTGGTCACAAGTCAAATTTCAAGTCTCTCTATAAATGCACATGTTCTCTTTGATACGGGTGCCACACGTTCTTTTATATCATCGTCCCTTGCTAAGAAGTTAGGGGCTCAGTTTGAACCAATGAGATAGGGATTCACTACAACACTACCCTCCAGGGAAATGATGATATCTACGCACTATTTATGTACTGTTCCTCTATGGATTTCTGGAAGGAAACTCTTCGTCGACCTTATTATGATCGACATGTATGATTATGATATGATTATGGGGATGGATTTTCTAAGCAAGTACAATGTTTCCATTAAATGTAGGAAATGAAAGGTAATCTTTCATCCAGAAGGTGAACAAAGTTCGTGTATGTGGGCGAATCCAAAAGGAAACCAAGTATGTTTTTGTCAGCCATGAAAGCAAGGAGTTGTTAGCAAACAGCTGCATGGGTTACTTGGCAAACATTATAGACAAAAGTCAGGTAGACAAGGCAAGGATTGAAGATGTTACAATAGTGCAAGAACTCTCTGACTTGTTTCCAGATAATCTGTCAAGCTTACCCCCTTATAGAGAAATTGAATTTGAGATCGAGTTTGCTCCAAGCACCGACCCGATTTCAAAGGCACCTTATAGAATGGCCCTAGCAAAGTTGAAGGAGCTTCATTCTCAATTAAAGGAACTTCTTGACAAAGGCTTCATTAGACCTGGTCACTCACCTTAGGGAGCCCCAGTCCTATTTGTCAAGAAGAAGAATGGATATATAAGACTCTGCGTCGACTATAGAGAATTGAATAAGGCAACAATCAAGAATAAGTATCTAGTACCTCGAATTGATGACTTGTTTGATCAACTAAAAGGTGCATTTGTATTCTCAAAGATTGACCTGCGGTTAGGATATCACCGGTTGAAGATTAAAGAAGAAGACATCTCAAAAACAGCCTTTAGATCGAGGTATGGCCATTATGAATTTGTGGTTATGCTTTTCGGTCCAACGAATGCACCTGCAGCCTTTATGGACCTAATGAATCAGGTATTCAAGGATTTCCTCGACAAATTTATCGTTATGTTTGTTGACGATATTCTTGTTTTTTGAAGAATTAGGAAGAACATGTTGAGCAAGCAAAGTTCTCCAAGTGTGAATTCTGGCTCGATAGAGTGCCTTTCCTGGGCCATGTACTATTAAAGGAGGGAATAATGGTAGATCCTGCTAAAGTAGAGGCTATTCTCAATTGGAAACAATCAACGAATGCAAGTGAGGTAAGGAGCTTCTTAGGCCTTGCTGGTTATTACCAAAGATTCGTGGAAGACTTCTCCAAAATAGCAACGCCACTAACAAATATAACCTGTAAGGGAAAGAAGTTTGAATGGATAGATGCATGCGAGCAAAGTTTCCAAGAACTGAAGAAAAGGTTAACTACAGCTCCAATATTGGCCATTCTTAAAAGAAGTGACAGATTTATAATTTACAACAATGCTTCTAAGATGGACCTTCGTGCTGTTCTGATGCAAAATGATAGAGTGATTGCTTACGCATCGAGACAACTAAAAGATTATGAGAAAAACTATCCTACTCATGATCTTGAGCTAGCAGCCGTATTTTTTGCATTGAAGATATGGAGGCATTACTTGTATGGACTCCAATGTAAGATATTCACTGATCATCAAAGTTTAAAGTACTTCTTCACTCAGAAGGACCTGAACATGAGACAACAAAAATAGTTAGAACTGGTGAAGGATTGTTATTGTGAAATCCTTTATCATCCAAGAAAGGCTAATCGAGTGGCTGATGCTCTGAATAGAAAGACTATTGCCACGTTGATGTCATTACAAGCAATGTCTTAGCCTTTAAGGAAAGAAATTTTGGACTTCGGTTTGGAACTTATAATAGGCCAGCTTTCAGCACTCACTCTTGTTCCAATGCTTCCAACGCTATTCGATGAGATTCGGAGTAAGCAAGACAAAGATGTAAGCCTCGCAAGGATTAAGTAGGAAATAAAAGAAGAAAAATGTAAAGAGTTTTGAATTGCAGATGATGGAACTCTATATCTCAAGGACTGCTTATGTGTTCCCAACGTTGATGGCTTAAAGGAAAGAATCTTAGCGAAAATTTACGACACTCCTTATTCAATTCATTCAAGTGCAACAAAGATGTACAACGATCTAAGGGATAACTTTTGGTGGTTTGGAATGAAATGTGATGTTGCCAGGTATGTGAAGAAATGCTTGACATGCCAGCAAGTTAAAAGCTAAACACCAGAGACCTGGCGGCAATTTACAGTCAATTTAGATAATGGAATAGAAATGGGAGGATATTGCAATGGATTTCATTACCGGTTTACCCAGGACTATAAATGGTTATGTTGCTATTTAGGTTGTTGTTGACTGACTAATGAAGACAGCACATTTCATTCCTATCAAGATCACTTACTCTATGGAGCGGTTAGTAGAACTCTATGTTAATGAGATTGTGCGACTTCATAGAATCCCTAAGTCTATCATTTCTGATCGCGACGGTAGGTTCACTTCCAAGTTCTGGAGGAGTGTACAGACTGCAATGGGGACTAAGTTGCACTTTAGTATAGCTTTTATCCTCAGGCTGACGGCTAAACAGGGAGGATGAACTTGATCTTAGAGGATATGCTTCGGGCCTGTACTCTCGACTTCAAGATCAGTTGGTGTAAAATGTTACCATTAGTGAAATTTGCTTACAACAACAACTATTAGACGACGATTAGAATGGCACCTTATGAGGCCCTATATGGGCAAAAATGTAGGTCGCCTGTATGTTGGCGTGAAGCTGGAGAAAAGAAGTTGATAGAAAGCATTGACAATGAAAAGACTGATTTCGTTAATGAAACCCTCGAGATGATGAAGTTGATAAGAAAGAGAATTGAGACTGCTTAAAGCTGACAGAAAAGTTATGCTGATAAAAAAGAAGGCCCTTAGAATTTGTTGTAGGCGATTTGGTGCTCTTAAAGATTGAGCCCATGAAAGGAGTTATAAGGTTCGGAAGGAAAGGTAAGCTGAGCCCAAGATTTATCGGACCCTATGAAATCATAAAGCGGATAGGCAAAGTAGCTTATCAGTTAAGACTACCATCGAAAATGCCATCCATTCATGATGTGTTCCATGTTTTGATGCTCAAGAAATATGTCCTAGATGCTACGCACGTGATTAAGCCATAGGTGATTGAAATACGAGATGACCTCAGTTATGAAGAAAAGCCAGTGGAGATTTTAGAACGGAAGACCAATACCTTGAGGAATAAAGAAATTCCATTGGTTAAGGTATTATGACGAATCACCAAGTAGAAAAAGCTACATGAGAACGTGAAGATGACATGAGGGTTAAGTATCCACAACTGCTCTAAGTTTCGACGACGAAACTCCTATAAGGTGTGGAGAATTGTAATAGCTACCAAATTTTCATGTAAGGGATTATGTTAAATAAATAACAACGTTGAGTATTTTCCCTATTAATATATGATATAATATTACTGACTATTTTACTTTCAGTATGATGACAGGTGACGGTCACGTAGAATTGGTGTGCTCAAGGTGTTCATGTCATTTACGTTGTATGCTTGATAATTATTTAGTAATAAATTAATGTTTTGTTATACTTTAGTGTATACGGCAGTTCGGCAGGCTAAATTATCCCTCACGGGATGGCAGGCCGATGGATTCCATCCGCAGGCTAGACCTCATGACTTCAGCAGGCTGAAGTAAGCCATTGGCAAGCCGAAGAAAGCTAACGAGTAATCAGCAGGTAATCACCAAAATTATGACATTGATGATTGGATATAATTGGATGATTGAATTTTGAATGATTGGCATATTTTTGGTCTATTTCCTTATTTTAGGTAATAAAATGTTTGACTTTTATGGATGATTTGGTGTTTACTTAGATTTCCTATTTTTAAATTGAGAAATATGGTAAGTGGAGCAATTTTTCTTACTTTGCCCTTAACGCTCTTTATCATACACGTGTAGTTCCCCATTTAAAGAAAAAAAAAATGTTCTACCATAGAGAAAATCATCCCCTTATTTGATTTTTTTCACGCATATTTTCTCGCTCCCACAAAGTTATCTTAGACACTATCCCCTTTCCTCTCACGCTCTTTCTCCTTCTTCTCCTATTCTCCAGGATTTCTTCCTCTTCTCTCCTTCAATTTTTGCTAACAATATTTGAATGAAATTTTGAGTTTTATTTTGGGTGAATTTAAAGGAAATTTGAGAAGAATTTTTTTGAGGTAAGACTTCATTCTCAGTTTATTTCTGAAATGTATTTTCCCTTTAATTTGACTACTGCATTTTTGTCTAGGAATTTCCGTTTGCTCTAACATTTTGATATGTTATTTATGTATGTGTTATGTGTTATCCCTCAAAATTTCACGCCATTTGGAGTTTCCTACGATGAGATATTAAATTTTTATTCTCTGCCACTCATATTGAATTGTTGCTGATTAATTATATTGCACAAAAATGTTGTTTTTCTTCATAAGGCAAATGAATGTCATTTTGCACGAAATTTGGCATATATATTCATATATATATTAAGTGTTGAACTGGAAAGTCTCATGATGATATGATGAATATCTTACTTGTTATGGAATTTTCATTAAGGCTAGGTTGTGAGACTGTTTCATCATTGAATTGTTGGACTTTTGTTGTGTGACATTTCTGTAAAATTAAATGAATTTATTTTACAATGAGACTTTTTTTGCTTCTATATTTATATGTTAATAAGATATCATAAGAATTTTAGGGTCTAAATAAATTTATTTTAGTTGTTTGAGAATGATGATCGCATGTAGCCCACTGCCTGATATGTTTCAAGTCATTTTGTCTCTGAATTCTAAGACACGTTTTGAGATTTTATTGAACTTATTTAAAGGTAATTTTTGAATATGTTATAGTTTTAGATGTCTTCCACATATAGAATTTTTATGAGATTATTTTGTAAAGTAGATAATTTATTTTAGGAATGTAAATTGGGGCCGCTCACTATTTCACTTATGCTGGCAGATTTTGTGTCATGAAATTTGTGACTTATTTTAAACACCAAATGGAATTTTTATGACGAACGAAAAATCATAATATTATGTTTATATGTTAGCTTTGTCCTTGTAGAGTCTCATGCTCTAATTATGCACAAATTATGAGTTATTGAATTATGAATTCATAAGGGTCAAGCAGATATTGATGTTCATGTATTTCTTGAATTGGAGGTGTTTATGTATCATGGTATAAGATAGTTCTTTGAATATAAATAAATGTTAATTTTATTTTAAATGAATGTATGATATGAACACACTAAGGAGTGAGCACATCAAGGCCACGACTGCGTCATCTTCAATTAAGGTTTATTAAGCTAAATAGATAAGTACATTCTCACCTGCAACATGATAAAGTTTATGAAAAGTTTAAAAGCTATATTCATGATAGTTTTATGATAATTTCTATGATGTTTCATTATGAAAGTTTTGAGGTATAGAAAGTTTATACATGTTTCAATGATGACGTATTTGAAAGTATAAAAGTATATATATGAATATATGTATCACCTAAATAAGTGTTGCACACCCCATGTTATGTTATGCTTTTGTTTATGTTGCCATGTTTGATTTGGGATTAGCTACCCCTCTCCTCTCATGGCAGTGCACTTGCGATGATGAAAATAGTGCAACACTTAGGCCCTTAAAGACAAAATGAATAAAGTTTTAATATGGATAATGTAACGAAAGATATGTTCTATATGAAACTGTGCCTAGTGCACTATTATGTTGATGCTTATGGTGATGATGTTTCATAAAGATGTTCATAAAATATTTTACGTTGTGAGATATAAAATGTACTTATTAAGCTTTTGCTTACTCAGTTATACATCATGTTGCAGATAAGGGTAAGAAGATCATGGAATAGGTGGAAGGCGAGGATAGGCGTGTGAGATAAGCAAAGAACGATGGATTGAAAACGAAAGAATGCCAAAGAAGAAATTTAAAATTATAAACTATGTTTTATTTTTTGAGTATGTTTATTTATCTGAGTATGTTAATTTGAATAGTTTTAAAGATTTGAACTATGTCTCCATAACTTTATAGGATTATTATTTGTCTTCCACACTTTGAAATAATGAGTTTTGATTTGAAATTGAATTTTGTTTTTAACAATAGTTCAACTAGCCGATCAATATTGGTTAGTCTGTCGGTGCCAGTATTGACCTGTTGATTACCCTGTATCGACCTGCCGAACTTGGAGATTCTAAAACCCTATTTTGCAAAGCCTCGGACGGCCAGCCAATGGTTGAAGTTCAGACTGCCAGTAAGGTTCGGCTTGCCGAAGTTTGAAGTTTGGCCTACCAAACTATGTATGCAGATTTTAAAAGTTGAGTTGATTTTTATTTAAATTATGGTTTTATTGTTTTGGTGTTAATAAATTATTTAAGGAATGTTTATAATCAATTAGTTTATTAAATATTGATATTTGAAAAAAAATGTATGTATGGATCCTAGGGTATGTTTCCATAATATGTTTTCTCTTAAATAGTTTATCTTAGGTAATGGCAATTAGAATGAATGTAATGGTATCTGTGACGTCTGTAAGGGGGGGTTACAAAAACAAGGTTGAAGCTAACAATTTCATCAAAAACATTGATTTACGGTTAGCCCTTTTTATCCAAAACTTTTTAACATTTTTCTTAGATTTTCAAATCAACTGTGAAATTGTGTTTAAAATTTGAGGAAAATGGTTTATATTTGTTTTAAACTATATTTTCATGTTTATTGTATGATTTTTATGCATTAGAAACTTTTTTAGAATCAAAAGATTTGATTTGAAGTCGATTGAAACTCAGATTTTTGAAGCAGGGCATGTTGATCATGTCAGCGCGGTCGACTGCACTGTACAAGTTTGGCAGGCTGAACTTATATAACTGACAGGCCGAACTGTGTAGGTTTCGTAGTCCGAACTGAATTTTCGACAGGCCAACTGGGCAACATGAAAATGGTATTTTTACTTGTATTTTTCAAGGTTTAATGATTCCAAGATGTTTCACAAAGGATTATGATTTTGTGTTATGATAATTGTGAGTCAAAACGCACATTGATAATTAAACTAACATAATGATATTTGTTCAATGTGATTCTTGATTTTAAATGCAGCTTTCAAGGTTTTGAATGAATATGGAGCATACGTTGAATTTTATTTGCAGCTTACGTTATTAGAATTTCAATTGAGATAGGATATTCCAATCCCTTTCTTTGGCAACCCCTTTTAAATTGTTTTGGCCACAGTTCATTTCTTAAATGCTTCCTTTTAAGAATGATTTCTGTCTTTGATTTTGAATAATTGTATTTTGATGTTCTTTCCAATTTTCAAAACCCATACGGTGATATTTTGTCAAGTTTCATTCAAGTAAGTATTTATTGATTTTTATTAAGATCTTGAGATTTGTTTACGAATGATATTTTTTGTAATGACTGAAAAATTCTAGAAATTAATATGTATGATTAATTGAGGATTTTCCATCATTACTCAGCTAAGCACTTGGGAAAGTACAAGATTTGAGTTTATTAATACGCAAAATTGAAGGTCTTAATAGTTGTAAGAACTTAGAAATAAATAATGTTGTGAATGAACAAATTTATGTGCTTTATTTATGAAACATGTAACAGTGTAATACTATGATAGTACATTAAAATAATTAAAAATAATTATTTGATATGCTAAACTAAAAGTTTATGATTTATTGATTTCATGCATGAGCCAAAGATGTGATGTTATTCGGCAAAAAGTGAAATTTTTAACTTATTATGATTATGTGAAAAATTCCTATATAATATTAGTTTAATATGAGAAACCTAGATTAAAGGTGATCATTAGCTCAACACCCAAAATTCCAAAACGGGGAGCCTAAAGCTCAAGTGTGCAAGTATTGGTCTCAATTCTTACTAGATCACAAGGCATGACAGGAATGCATGATGTTCTATACTTTCACAGTTAGTTACTTACAAGTATAAATAACTGTGTTAAATTTATAATAATAATAATAGTAATAATAATAACAAATTATTATTATTATTTCAAAATAATAATGGAGTTTACAAACATTGCATGAGCCTTTAAAGCAAATACAAAATCACAAACGGATAAATTACAATCCATACAATGATTAAGGAAAGTTTAGAAACATCCATAGATTAAATGTGCAGCTATAAATAAATTTTTACTAATAATAGTTTGGGTTATATTCCTAAAGCACAAAATTGTGCTAAGTTTGGAATTTAAATTAGATTGACTTTCAGATAGTCAATTTAATTTACAAAATTTTTATAAAATTACAACTATTGTTTTTATAATGAAATTTGAACTTTATAATATAAAAATTTTTAATGAAAATTTATGCTTTGAATTACATTTTAAAGTTTTAAAAGTTAAAAAAAATACAATAATAATAATTATACTGAGCAAAGTTTTAAATACATAATATCCTTCTTAGAATACATACATACATACATATATATATATATACATGTATAAATATGGATATAGTTATGAAAATAGTTAATCATTGGTTTTGAAGACAAATATATCAAAGTTTACTGTATTATAATTTAATCACAAAATCCATGAAGTATAAATAAATTTATGAAAAGGATTTTTATGTCAATATGAATATTTTAGTTATGCAATAATACAACAAGAGAATTAGAAATGTATGTGATTATTTTTATAGTGTAAATAAATTACAGTTTTTAAAAGTACAATTATGTTTATAGAAATTTAAAGTTACGGATCAAATATGATCTAACCAGTATTATATAGTTTAGGCTGTGTAGACCACAAAATGATCTATAAATACATGACACCAAAAAAAAAGGGGGCCAATCAAATCAGCTCATTTCTCTCTCTCTCTACTTTCTCTCTCTCTTCAAAATCAGTCAAAGAATTCGGCCTCCATTTTCGACACCTCCCACACCATTAGGAAGATCTCAAGGAGCTGAGTCCGACGATGTGTCATGCTGCCCACAACTCCACCTGAGCAGCTCACACTCGTTGGCCAAAGTTGCAGAAAACCCACTTTTTTTCAGTGTGATTTCTCCTCCGTTCGACCACCGATCGACACGATCTTGGTGTCCACAGACTCAGATTGACGAGAGGAACAAGTAGACACCAATCTCCCAACTTGCTTTCAGCTATAGTGAAACGACAAAGCTGCCCCATTTCTGCCGCCGTGCCAACCCATGATATTGCCGTTGCTGACGTCATTGATTGACACCGCAAGTACCAAAGCACTCAAAGTGAGGCGAGGATCAAAATGCCTCCATCAATTTCAACGTCACAACCGTTGTTGGTCAGAGAATGAAAGATACCTGCCGCCGTCGTTGTGAGAGACATCAAACCTATCCTTATGGCCGCCGTCGAGCCCAATTGATGTCGCCATCACCATCAGACCCACGAAGGGAGGGAAAGCCCTCCATCAATTACGAGAAAATCTTGCCACCTGCTGGAGTTCCATGAACTCCAGCAGGAGCCACCGTGGGATTGTCGAGCCCGCCCATTTAGCCACTGTTGCATGAAATTGGCCAGACCATTGGGTTCAGAGGAGTGCGAGAGAGCCTTTCCCTCTCTTAATTTCATGGTAGTGCCGCCATTCATTGGAGAACGAAGTTGCCATCACCACTCATAATCCGCCGCCACGATCTCGACGTTTCTGATGGTCTTAAGCAGCCCCACCATAGGGGAAATGTTTAGAGAGCTACGAGGAACGAAACCCCCAACTTAATTTCAAGGTAACTTCATCAGAGAGAGATGATCGAAGTCCCCATTTTTGTCGCCAACTTTAAGCTTCAATCTGCATGGTTAGAGGCCAAATTAGGTAAAATTGATACCACCATTGGACTAAGAAGGGTCAAATTAGTTGGGGTAAGCTCAAGCTCAGCCACCAATGGAGTCCAATTGACGCCGGTCACCGTCGGTCAACGGTGAAATTGGGATTTTGTGATCCAGACCTATGATCGACGATCTGAGACGGCCTCCCAACTCGTTTTGATGCTCTGAACATGATGGTAACCCCCATTCAAGCTAATTCCACTCCGATAAAAATCATCCAGTACTGGCTACACGTAGATTGAGGTGAATTAGACTGCAATAACGGAGTCCATAATAATGTTTTTAGTAGTAATAAATCTCCATGGAGCATTCCTAGCCATCCATAGCTGCTCAAGGAGCATTACTGAAGATGTTGCACAGACTGTAGATACAGCAAGATGTAACTGGACCCACTCAGCTTGAAGTCCAAGTAAGTAAGAATCTCGCCTATAGCATAAATAGTTTTAAAAATAAATTAATTTTAAATATTTTCATAAAATTTATGAAAATGCAAGATCAGTGATTTGTGTCACTATTATGTGTTATGTTAGGACATGATGTGCAATGCTATGATGATGATGATATGATTAATGTGTGATGTATGTAATATTTAAATTATATTGTTTAATCATCTTCAAGTCAAGTATGTTTATGATTTATGATTCATGAATTACGAAATTGTGATGCCATGTAGTGATAAGTCATACTGCATACACACAATAAGACAAGCGAAACTTATAAGACAAGTTAAGGGCATCGTACCAACCTCTCGACCCACAAGAAGGCTCCGTGTTAAAGTAATGAATGATCTTGGTGTTGTTGAGACCTCGCGAACCCTAACTTCCCAAGACCCACTGGCAACTGCTACGAACACTCAGGCCCAAAGTAAGAAGATAAGTTATAGCTAAAGTAAATAAGCATAAATCAAGTTGATAAGCAAGCATAAAATATTTATGCTTATTATTATTAAAATGATTTTTAAGTTCTGTTTTGCGAGACTAATTTCCTACTTGCTGAGCAAAAGCTCATTTAAGTATGTTCATGCTGTAGGTAAGAAAAACCTGTCAGTGGCACTTGATGGGCAGTGGTGAGCGATGGACGAATAGTGAAGATGAAAATGGATACCGTACATGCAATATAATATTTCTGCATTATTATTTTACGAATGTATGCACGTTTTATTTTACAAAATTTTGGTACGTTTACACTTTACAAAAATTATGTGCATATAAATAAGTAAATAACTTACGTAATTATGTTTTAAAAAGTAAGCTTGTAATTACGCAACCCTGGTCCAGAAGATTTTAAAGTTTAAAAATGTTGCAATAGACAATACAACAAGTGTGCAAACTTTTCAAGTAAGGAAATTATGAATTTATTTAGGATTAAAAATGATTATTAGAGTTTTACGTTATGTTAAGAATTGAATTTTAGGGATATGTTTTTATGAAATTATTATAAAAGTTTAAAAGAAAAGCTATAAGAAATTAGTATCTTAAACTTAAAAGTTTAAGTTATAAGAAATTATGCTTTGTTTAGCTTAAGAAGGTTTACTTTTAAGAAAATAATATGTTACTTTTAAGAAAATAATATGTTATCTTTAAGATGTTAAAATTATAAGTAATATATATAAATAATTGTTAAGAAAGTTTTAAAGAGCATTTAAATGGGATTTTATTTTGATGTTTAATTTAAAATTGTTTTATAAATTGTTTTTTTAAATTGAAAAATGTCTTTAAAGTAATAGTTACTAAATAATTATTCTTATGTTTAAATGGAAAAGTTCAAGAAATTAATGTTATTGGATATGTAAAGGATCATGCTTTTGGAAATTATACTTATGTTAAAACGTAAGGATTATTATTACGTTAGTATCACATTTGAGAAATTATGTATTATGTTAGGTTTTTGCAATTAAGTTTTGAGAAATGATTATTATATCTTTTAAAGTTATATGTTGACAATTCTTTCTCTTCTAGAATTCATTTGTTACTAAGTTTTGGGAAACAATTATTATCCCCTCTAAGGTTTTTTGTTAAAGATTCTACAACAAGAATCCATTTAAAAAAAATTATTCTGAAATTTTTATACTTATTCGTAAGTATGTTAAAGTTTATGGACGTGTTTAAGTTAACTAACGGCCATGTAGGGAGGGTCAATACAGTTGATATCAGACCTAGTATCTTGTCATCCTTCTTCATGCTGTCATGCGCCTGCTTCGCCATAGTCCAAGCAAGTTATGTTAATTAAATGTTAAGATAAGTTACATTAACTGATAGGTGCCGATTTTTCATGTACGATGATCAAGATATTTGCATGTAAGCACGATTTTAGATGTTCTCTTATGGTCCAAAGTCAAGCTTAGCCATCACGATGCCTCAAATCACGGGAAGCAATATTGGGTGCCAACTTACTAAGCAAGCAAGACAACTTCTAGAATCATGAGAATGCTAGAACCAACACTTCGAGATGATCGACACTCAGAGGACAAATTTAGGTGAGAATATTTGGAGTTACAACCACATAAGAGGTAGATTAACGAGTCGATAGAGGATTTAGAGGTTCTATGGAAACTACTTTGAATTTCAAAAAAAATGATGATAAATAAATTTCACCAATTTTAATACAAACTTTGCAATTATAAAAAAAAAATCTAAATTTTAAATAACAACAAAATAGTTATTTTCTAAACTTCTTTCCTCTCTTTTTCAAGACTTGCTTTTTATTTGTATTTTATCCCTCATTTCCCTATACTAAATATAGAACTACAATCAAGGCAGTTGCGCTTTAGAAAAGAAAAGAAGCCGCAAGTTCTTCAAAGCTTAATTACCAACCAATGACCAAAGCTGCCTCTCATGCAGCATATAAGCGGATCCTCACAAAAGCTAATTCTATAGGCGGATGGACAATACTCTGCACTTTGCTATGAGGATAAAGGAAGTCACAAATAGGACACGCAAGGGACACAAGAGCACAGTCTTCCTTAAAGAATTACTACCAAAGGCAAGACCAATCCGACTTGGACAGGATCTGTCCAACTAGGGACCCATCCGACCAGGATAGGGTGTGTCCGACCAGGATCTGTCCGACCAGGATCCATCTAACCAGAAAAGATCTAACCGACCAGGGCCTATCCGAGTAGGATCTATCTAACCAAGGACCCGTCCGACCAGGACAAGATCTATCCAACCAGGATCTATCTAACTTACCCAAGGACCACCACGTGGCACCATCTTAATCATCCATTGGGCAATCCTCCTTCATAGAGATCGTGACACCTATCGCTAGACACTTGAGTTACGGACCAAACTGGTCCACACCTGGATCCAAGCTAAACTCTATAAATAGGAGCATCGACTCCACCACAAAGTTACGGGCATTCTTCCCTTGCCTACCCTACCTCTCCCTTAGATCTTCCCCATCAGAACATTGACTTGAGTGTCGGAGTGCCCTTAGCAAGCACCAAACCGGTGTCTTCGTACACCAAGGCCTTCTCTCCTCTTGTAGATCCGACCAAACTAGGCCGAGCTAGGCAGAACAGGGAACCCGACCTCTGTGCGCACCCGCACACGGTGTTGTACCGAATCCAAGCATTAACATTTGGCACTAGAAGGAGGGCCCCATGCCTTTTCAGCAGCCTCAGCTCTTCCCCTCCCCCCCCCCCCCCCCTAGCCATTCCCTGGATGGCCAACCAGAGACCTCAAGTCTAGGACAAAGAGTCTGACTAGGTCTAAGAAGGTTACGGCCAACCAGAGAAAACCAGGTCCAAGCTACGACCGACCAAGTCCAGGATGAAGAGTCCAAGCAGGCTACGACCGACGAGGAGACCTCAGCTCTAGGACGAAGAGTTCGACCAGGTCCAAGAAGGTTACGGCCGACTAGAGAAGACCAGGTCCAGGCTACGGCCGACCAGGTCTAAGACGAAGAGTCTAAGCAAGCAATGACCGACGAGGATACCTCAGGTCCATGACAAAGAGTCTGACCAGGTCTAAGAATGTTACGACCGACCAGAGAAGACCAGGTCCAGGCTACAACCAACCAGGTCTAGGGTGAAGAGTCCAGACAGGCTATGACTGATGACGAGACCACAGGTCTAGGGCGAAGAGTTTGACCAGGTCCAAGAAGGTTACGGTCGACCAGAGAAGACTAGGTCCAGGCTACGGCCGACCAAGTCCAAGACAAAAAGTCCAAGTAGGCTACGACCGACAAGGAGACCTTAGCTTCAGGACGAAGAGTCCAACCAGGTCCAAGAAGGTTACGGCCGACCATAGAAGACAGGGTCCAGGCTACCGTCGACTAGGTCCATGACGAAGAGTCCAAGCAGGCTATGACCAATGAGGACACCTTAGGTCCAGGACGAAGAGTCCGACCAGGTCCAAGAAGGTTACGACCTACCACAGAAGACCAGGTCCAGGCTACGACCGATCAGGTTTAGGACGAAGAGTCCAAGTAGGCTACGACCGACAGGGAGACCTTAGGTCAAAGACGAAGAGTCCGACCGGGTCCAAGACAAAGAGTCCGACCAAAGAAGACCAGGTCCAGGCTACGGCCGACCAAGTCTAGGACGAATAGTCCAGGAAGGATACGCTCACAAAAAATATTTCCCAACCACATTAAGACTTTGGTGCTGATGACCTCCATCACCAAAGTCTTGGGGGGCTACTGTTGGGGGAAATCATCACAATGAGAAAACCATCTAAAGTTCATACCCTCTTTAATCCAAGCACCTGATCAAGTTGGCTAAAAAGACTAATCCGATTAGAACAGGATCTATTCGACCAAGGACTCATCCGACCAAGTCAAGGTGTGTCCGACTAGGATCTGTTCGACCAGGATCCGTCCGACCAGGGCCTGTCTGAGCAGGATCTATCCAACTAGGGACCTGTCCGACCAGGACAGGATCTGTCTGACCAGGATCCATCCGACCAGGACAAGATCTATCCGACCAAGACCTATCCAAGCAGGATTTGTTTGACTTACCCAAAGACCACCACGTGGCACCATCTCAATCCTCCATTGGGCAATCCTCCTTCACAGAGATCGTGACACTTGTCGTTGGACATCTAGGTTATGGACCAAACTGGTCCACACTTGGATCCAAGCTAAACTTTATAAATAGGAGCATCAACTCTGCCGCAAAGGTACGGGCATTCTTCCCTTGCCTACCCTGCCTCTCCCTTAGCTCTTCCCGGTCAGAACACTGACTTGAGCATCAAAGTGCCCTTGGTAGGCACCAAACCGGTGTCTCCTTACTCTGACACCTTCTCTCCTCTTGTAGATCCGACCAAACTAGGCCGAGCTAGGCAGAACATGGAACACGACCTCCATGGGCACCCGCACGCAGTATTGTGCCTAATCCAAGCATCAACAATTTCTAAACACGTTCTTCATAAAAAATTTCTAAAACATTTTACATAAACATTTTTTGTAAAACATTTCTTGAACATTTTTCTTAAAATGTCGTTCATAAACCTTTTCTTGAAAATATGAAAATGTTTTTCATAAATATATAACGTAACATTTCTCAAAATGTTTTCCATAAAATATAAAATCCATGACAAGGAAAATGAGCAAAATCAAAATGCCTGTTTCTATTTATGCTCAATTATGAACTTTTAGTTATGAGCATTTTATGAACATTCTTTTCTTACTTTAACTTTCTATCTTTGTTTCTTATCTTTCTTTATCTTACTTTAATATTCTTACCAACATCATTGATCATAAGATCATAAACATAGTGCTTCCTTTATGGAAGACTTGAGACCATCAAACACCGAGGTCATGTACCTCACATCTAGTATGTCAAACTTTAACTTTACTTGCGTACCTCACATCTAGGTGGTTACAACTTTAACTTTACTTTCAGTACCTCACAACAAGGAGGCCGGGACGATACTTTCTTTTTAATATCTTTACTCTTACCTTCTTTTTTAACTATAGTGAGTATATCATATGCAATCACATTATATGCAAACACATTTGTAAATTATAGTTGTTCTTTTTAAAATTTATTACATAACAAATGCAATCAATAAACTTATAACTTAAATAGTAAAACTTTGTGTATTAACAAAATGCTATCATACTTTAAAACAATAATTGCAAATACATTGCAAACATTTACTTGATCTTTTAAACTTCATGCATATTAAATGCAATCATGCTTTAAACATAATAGTTGCAAGTACATTGCAAATCTTGATTTAAACTTTAAAACTTTATGTATAACAAATGTGAACATACTTCAAAAACAATTTGCAAAACATTTGCAAACAAATTTGCAAACACATATATAAGCATTTGAAAATCATTTACTCCATGCTGTAGGTGAGGTCTGAACTTACTGGACTACATTCTAGCGTTCTCTATTCCGTTCCTTTTCCTTTCATTAGTCAGCCTTTGTATCCTGATCAAGCGACAGCCGACTCATTAATTAACATTCTTTTTTTCAATCTACTTGATTGATAATATAACGTAAACATTAGCTATTCTTTCCTTTTAACTTAACCTATATACTATCAGTTTACCTTCCTTTGCTTAACTTTGTAACCTATCAGGTTACCTTTCCCTTTGCTTAATTATATAACCATCAGGTTATCATTCTTTCTGCTTAGCTCGGTAATCCATTTGGTTACCTCCTTATTTACTTGACTTTGTAACCTTCCGGGTTACCTTTGTTATTAAGAGTCCCTTAGTTAAATGTTTCATCTCACTGGCGGTTTCGTTACTTAATGTGTTACGAAACATTTTTTGTCTAAGAATATTTTGCTAATTCGGAGTGTTCGACTCCAGTTTAGTCGTTTTCTTACAAATGACGTTTTTACCCTTAACGGGTTTTTTGTCGACTTTGTAACTCTATAAAACTCATTGCTTAACTTTACCATTCCATTACATACATATTACAGAAAAATTTCCACTAAAGAATGCTTTTCGACATCGGGCATTTCGGGTCCGTTTTGGCCATTTTCATAAAATGACTATTTTGCCATTAACATTTTTCTTTCATTCATTCCTTGACTAAACTTTCAACCCTTTAAGACTTAAGATCTATGATTACTCACTACCTACAGCAGTGCAGGAAACCAACGTTCCCTAGTGAAATCTCAGTTTTCACACAATTTTATATTTTGGCCCAAAATACGAAAATATTTACATTTTTCCCCTAAAACCGCAAACAACCGTTTTATACCATAACATTATATTGCTCACAAGGTACAAAACTTATAAAAGCATCACGGTCGAATTCAATACATTCCATAACATTTCCATTTCTTGAAATTTTGTGCTCAAAATTTTGTAAAATTTGTAGCTTCTAAACCGAGCCAAATTTAAAAAAACTGCCTATGTTGTCTTAATAGTTTTGATGCGTTCTAAAACTTACATATTTTAACTTTCTTGAAATTCTAACGTTTAGGGAGACTTTTTGGCTGATTTTTAAATCTATTGAGAATACACTTTTCTTTACAATTTAGTCCCTTTGAAATTTCACCAAAACCCTTACTTTCTTCTTTCCATCATCATCATTATCAGCATATAACATAAAACAACCATGCCTTAGCATTTATCTTACATGCCATAGTCCAAAACATTTTATCAAACATATAATATGCATAAAAAAATAAACTTTTCAATTATAAAGTTTAGAATTTCACCTAAACTTCACCAAACCTTTTGATCCTCCTTTAAAATGCTTGAAAACCTTCTCAACACCCTTGACAACATTCATAGCAATCCCCATAAAAATCTCAACCAAATCATGAATAAAAACCCTTAAGCACAATAGGCAAAACTTGGCTTTTTACCTTGAAACTCTTAAATCTCCCTCCATACCCTTGACTTTGCTTCAAAACATAATTTTGGAGGTTTGTGGTTGAAAAAAATTGAGAGAATCTCATTGAAGTGGTCGGTTTCCATTAGAAAGAAATGGAACATTTCTTTCTTTCATTCTTTCTTCCTTCCTTCCTTCCTTCCTTCCTTCCTTTCCTTTTCACATTTCTCTCTCATCTTCTCTTTTTTTTCTTGCACGTTGGAGACCAAAATTTTGGTCTCTTATCTCCTTGATTTCTTAATGTCCAAGTTTAAAAAATATGAAAAATGGATTTTTTTCATAAAAATTATGAATCATCACCCTAATTAATTTAGGGGTAAGTTGGCCACTTTTGGTTGGGCCACATTAGCAAATGTGGTGGCCCAATCAAAACTCTCAAAGTGTCCCCTTGTTGGGTCCCACAAAACTTTTTACATAGTTCAAGTTTATACTGATAGTAGTTTTCCTATACTTTTGGTATTCTCTTCCATACAATTCACGAGGCTCGACAATCTCCCATACTTATTTTCATCCATCACATAATGAAATTCCAATATTATTTAACTTTGCAAAGTCTAAATTTATACTGACAATATTTTTCTTATACTATCGGTATATTTTCTATACAGCTACAACATTTCTTATTAATCCATATTCTTCAAACAGTATTATTTCTATACTATTTTAACTTAAATAGTCTAATTTTTGAACGTACTTAACCTTAAACAGTCTAATTCTTACACTGTATTACTTTTACAGTGTAATTTTTATACTACATAACTTTATCAGTGTACTTTCTTACACTACACTATTCTAATACTGTATAATTTTTTGTATTATTATACAGTATTATTCTTGAACTGTATTTTCATCTTAACATGATTTTTAACTTATTGCATTTTTAATGTACGTAAAATGCTCGAGTGTTACAATTCGGCCCTAACCGTGCTACCCTTGCCCCCAAACAGAGACCTAGTAGCCCGAAGGCGACCTTAAGGTCTGTTTGGGTTTTCATTTCGATTTCATGCTTCAGTTGACCCCTCTTGTCAGGTACCCTCTTCCCGAGTCTTGCCTCGTGTTACCATGCTTGGATGGCAAGGTAAGTTGTGGCTGATGATTTTAAGTAAAGGCATAAGTACCCTCCTTCTAACACCAAAATGTTGATGCTTACCAATGAATAGCACCAATTCAACACCATGTGCGGCTGTGCACGGTACTTGGACAACTCTTCCCTACTCGTATTAGCCTGCTTGGATGGGTTTGAGACAAGAGAAGGGACGCTTCGAAGGTAAAAGGAGGACACCGGTAAGGTACCAAACAAGGGCTCTTTGATGCCCAAGGCAGGTGCTGCTCAGTAGAGAATGGGAGCTAGTTAGCTAGGAAGGAGCACGTTGGCCTCAAGCTGCAGTAAGTGCGCTCTATTTATAGGCTGCCCCTTGAACCTGGTGTTAGGTGGTTTGCCCACAATCCATGTGTCACATCAACTCCTATCAAAAGGCAGGTGACATGTGTCATGTGTCATGGTCCCTGCTGGCGGATTAGCCTCTATCTGAAGACAAGAAGGTGGCCATCTGTTGGCTTCTTGTGGCATGTGGTTACCTGTTTGTAGGCTCTGACAACCCGACTTGAGCACATGTCTAATCCGAGGAGGTGACAACTCACGCCACGATTAGTAGGGGCCCCTGTTGGGCACCTTGGACATACAGGTGGAGCTCTTGATATTGGTATTGCGCTTCCCGGTGCATCTATCGAGCATATTTGCTGAGCCACCAAGGATCTCCTCGGGGACGGCGCCGAGCACACCCCCAACAATCATAAAAAAGCAAATGTTTTAAATATATTTTCAGTGACCATTATTAAGAAATATAAGTATGGTTTAGAAAAAAAAAAACTGCATTTATACAAGTGAATGAGATTAATTTTAAGATAGTCGTACTAAATAACGGCTTGTTTCATAATTATAGTGATAATTTGATTTCTACAATATTTTTAATTAACTAGCCGCAAAGAATTGACTGATGTGCGGGGACAAAAAAGAAAAAAGCAAAGAAAAAACCGGGGCATCTACATGGTTGTGACTCATAGCCAACATGAGATTTATTGGTACATTACAACCCCAACAAAAAGAGAAGGAAAAAATGAATACAAGAAAAAAGGTAGAAGAGAACCATATTGTCAAAGGAAATCACGCTTCATTACATTGTTCATTAAAATAAATTAATCATGCTTCACAAATTTAACACAAAATCAAGAGTCTTGATCTATGAACCGAACATTACATTAATCTTAATCATACAGTCTTTGATCATGAGATATAACATGTTAAACCAACTCACAATTAATGCCGACACAGGGAGTTTGATCAACTTATCGGGAAGATTTTGTCAACACAAACTTCAAAATTAAGGTAACAAAAATAAAACAGTGGTGATCAGCGTATGGTAATAAATTTGGAGTATACACACACAAGTGGATGAGCATGCGCTCGTTATAAAAAACTTCAAAATTAAAAAAAAAAAAGTTTTTAGAAGAAAAATAAAAAAAATTTTGGGACAAAAAAAGAAAAAAAAACACGTTTTTTTGGGAAAAAAAAAGACATTTTAAAAAGTAAAAAAAAGGTTTCGTTAAAAAATGATAAAATGTTTCAAATTTCGAGCGTTCTAAGAACACGCGTCAAATTTATTCTCATTTTATTTTATATATATATATATGTTAAGATAAAGATTAAACACACAGCTAGATTTTGATATTCATCAATATGATCAACGTTACTACTTATATACGTCTGATTTGACTCAACTCAAAAGTGCTACCACATATATCAAATCTTTCATTCAGATCGCTGTCGCAAACACATCATACATTTAAACCCCAAAAAAATGTAAAAAAAAAAAAAAAACACACAATATGTAGGTGTGTGTGTCTATATAGGGGGGGGGGGGGG
>CAMOHE010053836.1:38806-59676 GCA_946598075.1 Artocarpus hirsutus
TATATATATATATATATATATATATATATATATATATATATTAACTAGTTGGGCATATAGAACTTGTCTTCCTTTTTGATGATCATCAGGTAAATTATTTTGTTTATTGAAAATTTTGAAGCCACGCTAATTAAAAAATAGAATAAAAAAAGGGAAGCTTCACATAATCGCCATTAATTAATTAGTAGAAATACCAGTAGTACTATGATGGTGATCTTCATGGTGGATGCTGAGCTAGGCCTGTGTCAGCGGCTGAGCTTGTGCCAGAATTATTAAACAGAATTGCACCGGAAGAACCGGAGGAAGTGGTGGTGGAAGACTTTGAGGAGCTTCCACCGCAGCCGCTACTGCTAGTTCCCTTGCTTCCCTTGTTCCCCTGGCATCCGCCGCCGACGGGGACATTCCACAGAGCCCCGCCTCTGGTACAGTACCTCCTGCAGGTCTTGCAGAAGTGTCTGGGCTGACGGAGGCTGTAGTTTCCGAAGTAGCAGAACTTGGTGTCGATTGACTCGCACCGCGGGCATTTCAGGCCTGCCTCCAGCATTGGAGTGTTTGCCATCCGGGCTCGATCTGCCATCGAGCCTGAGCCGGGCGTAATCGATCCTGCTCTGCTGCTGCATTGAGGCTGTGAGGGAGGAGGCGGCGGCGTAGAAAGTAACCGCAAAAGAAGCTGTTGAGAAGTAATGACAGAAGTAGCAACAGCAGGAGTAGTAGGAGTACTATTTCCAGTAAATTGCATGATTTGGTTGCCAAAGCGGATTTCACCTACGGATAAACCCTCATGAATGTTGGTTGTTAAGGAAGGTTGGAGCCTTCTCTATGAAGGTTGGGCGAGCTTTTGCTGCGTCGCTCATTATGACCGGCCAAACGCCTCCGACAACTCCTTTTTGTGTCATCGAACTCTGGTAGTCCATGAAACGTGCTACATTGCTGCCAAAAGCGCTGCTGGAAACCGTTGACGAGGACGACGGCGGCCTTGGCGTGGAATTCACAGATCTTGTGTCGACGGTAATAAAGCTTGGAGTCGGTCAAGTCAACACTACAATTGTCAGCCAGGCAGCTTGGCCTTGTGGATTTTCCCGCACTGGAGGATCCTTCTCTCCTTTTCGTTAAAGAAGCCGTGACAGCACTGCTACTAGTAGTCATGGTCGGACTCTTCTTCCTCAACATCATCGTGACGTCGTCCCCTACAAACCCAACTCCCTAAACGGCGTCATCTTCCTCTTCCTCTACCGCCTTCATGCTCTTGCACTCGAAACTCATCTTTCCTTTGCCGGGTTCCATTTCCCTGGAGGAAGAGAAAAAAAAAAGCGAAAACATTTTAAGCGGCTCAGAGCGAAGGAAAATTGGTCGTCAAAAGCATCAGTGCCTGATAATGCCAAGTAAACCTTTCAACTGAATTTTACGCATCGACGTTGATTGCAAAATAATGCACAACTAAAGAGAAGAAAGTCGATTAGTTAAATGCGTTAAAATCAACGAAATTCAGGCTCTGTTTTCGGAACCATTGCCTAAATGAACACTGCAAAGTGTCATGAACCCAATAACTTAAGCTTTCACTGTTCCACACCTGGAAAAGAGGAAAAAAAAAATCTACAAATAGTTAACAAATTAGCTCTGGTTTTTGCAATTTCCTACCCTCTGATCCATTCATTCTTACCTGCTGGCCATAGTGGTCGGCGACTTCGATATTGCCATATGCAAGAACTGCAGCATTTGTTGGTTGTGACCTTGTAACTCCGTCAAATGTGATTGGAGAGTGTGTATCACTTGTTGTCGAACTTCAACATGTTGCTCGTCCACAATCACACCCTTAAGCAGATTACTGGCACTAGAAGCAGATAACGGCGATGTGGACTCGGGAAATAATCCACTAATCACATCATCTGGTGTCGCCGTTACAAGAATCCGCAAATTTTGCAGGATCTCATTGTTCTGATCTCTCAGCTCAATGATTTTGGAACACAAGCTGTCAGTAATTTCCTCTGGTGTATCATGAGGCTTGTTTTCTGCAGATGCAGACTGAGATGGAGCAAATGCAGGGGTAGATGTCGTCTCTAGAGGATCGAAAGATACATGTGACGTTGTTGGCATCACAGTCTGCAAATGCTGTGAAATTTGCTTGTTATGTTCTTCTAGCTCCTTCATGATGCTGTGCAATACTTCGTCTGGTGCCTGTAACTGCACCTCCCCATGTAGATCCTTGTCAATCCCAGATTGTCTCCCAAGAACATGCTTCAAAATGTCTGCATCCGGTGGTGGTGTGAATTTGTTCAGCACATGATTTATAACGAATGCATAATTCGGTAAACTACATATACGTGTCATATACATGCATTTTGAAAAGTCATGGCTAAACATGATGACAAAAGCATTTCGGTAAAATACAGCCTTTTATAAATAAACCAAACAAGAATTCATAGCATTGTTCAGAAGGAAAAAAATCTAGAAAATACATAAACTAGTCAGTATGTTCTTTGAACAACAAAATTACCGATTAATTATGATGTCATCTTAGTAGAAATTAAACTAGCGATTAAAGGCAACATGAAGGCAAGCTTTATTGGTGGTTGAAGTAACAATATCTTTAGCTTAGGCTAATATTGGTACCTACTGAGTCTACTACTGAAAGGTTATCAACTCCAGAAGATGTGCTATGTATAGTTTTATTAATTACCCCACGAGTTTAAACTAACAGTAACAGCAGGTTTGCTCATGCCCTCTTATACTTTGACAAAATTTTATGTTTTGTGTTTCCTAGAAAGTTTTCTTGTCATAATTTAATCCAGGAAACTCAAATTTGAGTAAATAATTTAATCTCTGGTTCAAATATTAGCAAGTTAATCACTATTCCTCTCTCTCTCTCTCTCTCTTTTTAATTTTCAGTGTTCACGAATCCATTTTAGGTTTTTAGGCATACCTGGTCTTTTCTCTTTCGGTTGCCGCTCCGGGGAAAGAAGTTTCAAGGAAGGCTAGTTGATCACTTAAGCTTTTAGCTTAAAAGACTGATCGTTGCTTGAACTTAGCCCAAGTAACTTTATTTGCATTCTCATTTTAATTTCTTTGCAACATTTTGCCATATAAATGTAGGTCCGCTTATACATGAAGTTGAGTTTTGGCATGAAATTTACCTTGTTTATAATTCCATTCTCTGCGTTGCAAAGGTGAATCTATTGACATCCTCCTTTTATTTTTCACATATTTTAAAATAAATTTCTTTTTTAAAAAATGATAATTGCTTTTTAAATTAGAAAAATACATATACTAATTCAGACATGAAAGACCATAACGACTCAAGCTCTACCATGAACTGAAATCGTCGGCAGGTTTGACTAAAACACACAAAAATGTATGTGTGTTGAATTCCAATAAGAGAAAACCGAAAAGATACACTACTAATCAAACATACAAATAGCTTTTTCAAACATACTATTATAGACGGTTGATACGATCAAAATCAAGATGCTTAAAGCCCTGAGACCTACCATAACACTGTAAAGGACAAGGACTTATAGATTGGACATAAACATCAGACCAAAAGATGGGGGAGACGACCTTCGCTTTACAACAAAAAACCAACAAAATAGAAGGACACTAAATCTAATTGGTGGAAACATCAATGCCCTTATTGAAACTAAACAAATACTATAACGAAGAATAGTTGTCTCAGCCACACAAGAAGAGCCATCGGTGACAAGCCGACCACCATTTCATGGAGGTCAAAGAAACCAAAGTATAGTGGAACTATTGCTGCAAGAGGAATGTAGCTGCTGCTGCCGATGCAAACAAACCCAGAAAAGCGTTGCACCATGAAGCTTGAAGTCCCCACACCACAAATCCACAAGAACTCCACCTCCGTGCAACCATGAAAGCCGCCAAGCCTCCACCATCTGTAGTAGCCACCTCAAGATGCTCATCATCCCTCTCCGAACCTCATGAATGAGGAGGGCGAGGCCCCAAACCACCGGCATTGTCAGCCTCTATCATGCTAGATTTATGCCTCCATTGCCCATTGGACCACAACAACCACTAGCCAGACTCACATGACCTCAGACACCGTCTCAGAGGCCAAAAGTTTCATGACCAACTAGTGGTCGTGTCGGACTCCGGCCCTTAAAAAGAGAACCCCCCCTTCCCGCGCAAACCAAGAAACCCTAGCCTAATGAAGAGAGAAAAGAGAGAGAAAGAGGGAGCATAGTGGCAATTTTTCTAATGAAATTATTGAATTTTTCATTAATAAAATTACTTTTAAAACAAAAGTATTTTGAAAAATACTCATACATGCCCACCTTAAAAAATTTATTTCTTTCTAAAAATTATTGTGCCCTACTGTTTTTCAAAGTAATCGGATGGATTCCGATGTGAAAAAGCTAGCTCCTAGCAAAAAAGTTAGTTGTTTATTTCTTCTTCAAGATTCTTCTTTTTATTCTTTCTTTTTTTGTTTTGCATAAATAAAATACATACACCCATATTTCTTTAAAAAAAAAAGGCCTATTTTCGTTTATGTATGATTGTGGGTAATGAACCAGAAACAGGGTGAAATTAAATTCGACTAGGCTCCAACGTCTATAAATAAGAGACTTTATAGAGAGAAATTTCTAGATCCAAGAGAAGATACCCTCTCTCATAGAGTAGTAGATCTCCAAATTAGGACAATCGATTTGTTTCAGAGATCCAAAATTCACCCAAACAAATTTGGGAAGTGACAAGAAATCCGGTAATTTAAGGATGAAGGAGGAATGAAACGAGACGGAGATGGTCAAGGGCAAAAATCCCGTCTTCAGGATTAATGTTCTCGCCCGTATAAAGGTTGGCATTTGCGGGTTTGGTGGTAGAAATTAGAAAGATAATTATCCAGGGATTTTCGATTCAGAGCAGATTTCTTCAAAAGCAACAGAAGATCAGAGGGCTTTAGAATCCATAGCAAAAGGGAAGGGGGATGATTGAAGTGAACGGATAGCGAATTGATTAGGAATGTTGAACGGTGAACTCCCTTTTCACAGATTGGCAAAGAAGATGAAGAAGATGAACAGTGTTTTTTCTTCAAATTTGGGAACAAGGAAAAATGCTCAAATCTAAAGAAAAAAGGGTGGGAATAATCAAATACCGACACGGCCTTGTTGGACTTAAGGATAAAGGACAACGTTTCAGGAAAATTCTTAGGAGTCCGAGAAAGGTTGTTGGAAAGAGGCAGCCAAGATAATTCAGACTGTGGCACGCTAGAGAATGGCAAAATTTGAAAAATAAGGCCAAACAAAATTTAAAAAATGAAGAAATAATTTTTTTTATGCAAAAACAACATGTTTTTTTTGAGCAAGTAAGTTATCTCAATTTTTTTTCAGTTCATCGGATGGGCTAGAAATGAAGTGAAATTGAATCCGACTAGGCTCTAACATCTATAAACAGGAGACTTGACACAATAACAAGACTTTTAAGTTAGGTTTATTTCATGTATTTTTTAAATTTAATAAACTTAAATTTAAATTAAGTATCAAGAATTTTTTAAATACGTGTTTATTTTTCTCAAAATCTGAATCATTTGAGCATTAAGAATCTAAATTTTTAAAGTTCTCACCTCTTTAAACTTTTAATACTCGGATATCTTTGCAACAGTAAAAACTAAACTTTTCTCTTATATTTGAGTAAAAAATCATAACTTCTTCATTTGATATCTAATTGAGATGATTCTTTTTTCACTATGTTTCTAACGAAGATAGGAATAAATCAAGATCAATATTGCATATTTTTTAAAATCATTAACATTAAGATTTTATTAGATTATTAATAAATCAAAAACTATCTTTACTACCTCTCCAAATACAAATTCTAATTTTATTTTATACTCATATTAAAACTTAAATGCACATCCAAACGTTAATTTGAATAACAATTCAAATCACCAACTTAAATCCTAATTCAAATTACACTAACCCAAATTAAATTACTAATTTGAATCCATTTATCAAACGGATCCAGTCATTTTTAGAATTCAAGGGTGAGAATTAGAGAGAGAAATTTCTAGATCCAAGAGAAGATAATATCTCCCATAGAATCTTAAATTTTCGAGAGAGTTCTGGAACTAGAACATATTGATTTGTTTGGAAAATCCAACATTCACCCAAAATTATACACATCGATTGAGTTGTATAGAAATCCGCACGAATTGTTTATATATGATTATTATAAACCCCTACAAATTGTATTGGTACATTATATACAGTTCTATTTTCATATGAATTCATTATTTTATACGAGTTTATTATATAATAATTTTTTTTATTTTTGTTTTTTCATTTTTCTTTTGGTATGGATTATAGCATTTGCATATGCACAATTACACACAAGGAATTTTATTAGCAAAACATGCTAATGTTTTACAAAAAAGATTCTAATAGTCTTATAAAAGATCACCAAGTAATTAACAATATATATCATTTATAACAGGTGTAAAAAGTAGAATTGGGTGGTGAAAAAAAAAGAAGTTTGATTTGTTGGTGGATGAAAAAGGAAAGAACAAAACAATTTTAGTAGGATGGACTTTTTTAAAATTTTAAGGTACGTGTAACAAATAAATTGTGGCCGTAGTTTAAGCAAGGGTATGTGAAAAATATAATGGAGATGTCAATAAACACACCATTTGCAGAATCAAAAGTGTTTATTGCCTATTTGTTTTGCCATTCGTGCACTATCAACGTTACAATGGACGTTCCCTCAAAAGGATGAAATAAACATTAAAGCATATATTTATTGTCAAGTATATTTTGAAGAGGTTTGACTATGACAAAATGAACTTTCTTATATACCTATACTATGTTCGGTTACTACATCACAAACGTTTTCAATTAGAAGTTAAAAGAAAAGTTAGCACTCTACGCTCTTCTCTGATAAATCGTCCCACAAAACTTTTAATTTTTTGACAATTATCCCCCTAAATTTATCTTGGTTGCAAAGTGGCTCAAAATGATAACGCCTTTTAAATTGGTGATCAAAATGCCCCTGTGCCTCCTGACTTGGAACTTCAACACTCAAACTTTTCATGCTTTAACAAACTGCTCCCTAAGCTTTTAATTTATTAATTATTCCCCTTCTTTCCATCACCAATTTAAACGGCGTACCAAATTGGGTCACATTGCAACGGCTTGACAATTTTAATTAGTAAAACTAAATTTCAGGTTTTAATTTGCCAAAGTTTAAAATAGTGGCAACCTTTTTAGTTTTATGTAATACACATGAACAAATTAACAATGAAAAACGACAATGGTTCAATAAAGTGAAGACAGTATGATCATGAAAAATGACAATGGTACCATAAAATGAAGAGCTAGCGTTTCTGCGTACCTACAACAAGCGAGAGAAACATTAAGCAACTGCAGGAATGGCTTAGCTCTGTTTTGCGGTTGTCCTTAATTGGATTTAAGTTGCCATCTTCTTCCTTTTTGACATCAACCTCACTATAATTAGCAGCTTCATGGACATCAAGACTCCCACGTGATTCAGTAGGACCACCACTAAGATTGCAAAACTCATAATCGGACGTAGGATCTTCTTCTTCTTCTCTTTCAATTTCTGATGATTTCCCAGAGTCTTGAGCAACAGTACCATATCCAAAATCAGATATACGATGATCTTCTTCTTCTTCTTCTTCTTCTTCTTCTTCTTCTATTGCTGATGATTTAACAACTATTTCATGAAATCTCTTCTCTGCATCTTCCTTTTTGGCACGAGTGACTTGAACATTAAGACTGCCACTTGCAATTGCAGGCTTGTGTCTAAGCCCAACATCTTCTAAAAAGGATGCAACATCTTCTACTTCTACAAACCCAGCATGTTGAGCAGCAGAAAGTATCTTCTCCACGTCTTCGGTGTAAAGAGGTTGGACACCGCACTTTTTTACACTGCAGCCACTATTGTTAGAGTAAAGCTCAAACGAGGCTGCAGTGACATTGTTGTATTTAGCAGCAAAACGATTCGTGCTGCGGTAATTAAACAAGAATACATGCTCCGAATCAACAATTATATGATGATCGCTTCCATCTATATCATTCTTCCAATTGAAAATCAAAGTTTCATCCATCACCTCATGAGGATGAATATCCATGACAGGATGAATTTGAAAATAGAATTCAAAATTGTCGTCGATATAACAATCCTTGAAATCAACAACAACACAAAGAGCAAAACCCAAGAAGTTGGTACTACACCAATTTGGAGGAAGCGTGATCTGTATTGAGGAAACTTCGGATTGACATGTAAACCAATTTGGAATGTCACCTCCAGGACACCAAATTTCAGACATTCGTCCCTGTAGTATCATAAATGCAAATCATGAACATCATTAATGTATAAAGAACATTATTAACTCCTAGAAAGTTAGCAGTTGCTCCAAGAACTAATGTATTCAGCTGTAGATTTATAAAGAAAGATATGTACCTTTTTATCTTTCGATGATGAAGTTGCCATTTTCAAGATTCTAAGTTGTGCTTCATCAAGTAAATTAACTTGTGCATTCCGATCTAGCTTTAGGCAATTTAAAAAATCATATCTTCCAATAAAATGTTGAAAGAAATAATCATCCTGACCTTGTGTAAATGCAATTCTTGATCTTGACACTGTCTCCAGTGATGTGCAGCCTTGTGCATTCAAATTTTCCAGATACAATGGAAGCTCCGGTAAATACTCAAGCTTCGTACAATAGCAGATGCTGAGTTGTTTGAGAGATTTCAAACCAGAGATGCTTCGAGGAAGGAATTTAAGGTTTTTGCACATATCCAAATAAAATGTTTCAAGATGATAGAGATGGTCAATTGATGAGGGCACTTCTTCTATTGCAGTACAAGCAAAATCCAAATTTCTAATATTCCTTGGGAGCATGGGAAACTCCCTGATGGATGAACAGCCTCTGACGTTGAGAATCATGAGCTTGTCAAGATATTGCAAAGATAAAGGAAGTTGAAACAAACGTGTACAGAATTGAAGACGTATAGACTCAAGATTTGGTGCTTCATGATATAAATCTGGGATTTTAATTAACAGCTCTGAGTGGCTAAGATCAAGGAATTTCAGATTGCTTAGATGCTGTAGAACATTAAGAACATAATATTGGGGTCAAATAAGTCTGTAATATAAACCTTAAGTTAAATACAAAGGAAGTGAAAAGCATACCCAGAGTCCATCCCAAAGTCGAACTATATGGCTATTTGTGATGATAAGTCCCACAAGATTCTCAGGAGTAAAATTTGATGGTAACCATTCTAAAGGGTACCCATCCCACCAGAGACATTCAAGTGAATCAGGAAGACTTTGAAGACCTTTAGGTAAGTGCACATTCCGCTTCTTGGTATTGTCATCATAACTCTTGATTTTAAGCAATCTAAGATTATGCATCGATCTGAAAACTTTAGGAGACAGTTCCATCTCTTTATTGAACCCAGATGTTTCTAAAGATATTCCTTTAATTGCAGTAGTCCCCTGACATTAGTAAGAAAAAAGCAATAGATGAGCATGAAATGCAAAAACTTATTAGCAATTTAAATAGATAGTCATTTATTTATTCACATAATTCTACATAAGAATCTAAAATTTTTGTTGGGTGTGATTGTTCTTGGACTGTTTTCTCCAAAAACTTCTGTGTTTTGCAAAGAATCCAATGCATTTAGAACTTACTCTATCAACTCTTAAGACATGGTAGACATCTTGAAAATTCCACAGCCTACTTCTCTTTTCTGGCTTGTTAATTGATTCTTGACGAACAATTTCCCATCCCATTTGTTGTACCAATTCATGCATCCACAGCCTCTGAGAATGATTAATAATTACAAGACCCTTGTCGATGAGTTGATCGATTATTCTCGGTGATAATAATCGTTCCACAAACTCTCTTTCTTCACCTTTAAGGAAACATGCAATATCAAGAAATGCTTCCTTCCCTTCGTAATCTAGTGAATCATAACTTATTCCCAACGTTTTTAGAACATTTGTATGGGGACTAATTCTTAGCTTAGTTATTACACTCTCCCACTCACTTTTACTCCTGGAGCAAAGGTAGGATCCCAATATTTTGATAACTAAGGGTATCCCATGGGAGTCTTCTACAATCCTTTTTGACATTTCCAAATGATCTGTTGGGGGGCTGTCATTTCGAAAAGCACTCATATAAAAGAGCCGCAGAGCCTCATTGTAATTTAATGCTTCAACTTCATATACTTCATCAGCGGCAATATTTCTAAGTAGTCCTGCATCTCTGGTTGTTACAAGGATTCTACTTCCCATACTAAACCGATGGAAATTTTCCCACGCTAGAACTGCAAATTGGTCAGAATCATCGGCATCATCAAGAACAAGAAGGACCTTTTTACTCTGATGCCTCTCTATTTCAATTATTGTGTCACCTGCAGTTGGATCTTTTTCCTTAAATAGTTTAGCAAGAAGCTCTCTTTGTAAGGAAGCTAATCCATATCTCTTCGATTCTTCTCTGACATTTGCAAGAAAGTAACAATCTTCAAATTCTGAAGACAGGTGATCATATACAGCCTTAGCAAGGGTAGTCTTCCCTATACCACCCATGCCCCAGATTCCTACCACGCGAATATCGTGTGAGCCAATGCATATTAGGTTTTCAATTTCTTCAATGCGTCTCTCAATCCCAACTAGGCCCTTAAATTTATCACTTGATAGTGTAAGATGAAACTTCCTTGCAATATATTTGACTATTTCTTCTGGTGATTTGGACTCGGACCTAGCATAACAAGGGGATAAGCAGTAATTAGCTGGTAAGTATAAACTGCTATTCAAATAACAAAGAAAGTACAATGCATGGCTAGAACAATTAAGAACATATTTCGTAAATTGTATGCATTTATAATGGCCTGTCAAAATATCCAAACTCAGCCCTAGTCATCATGTGACATTGGAAATTTTTCATTTTTTCTTTTCCGTCATTTTTTTCTTTCTTTTTTCCGTCATTGACATGCCTTCACTGTTGTTTCAGTAAGAAAAAGACTCGACGATATTGTCTCTTTAACACATCAAAACATAAGCATGAACACACTGGACATGAGCAATACAAAGCAAAACAGATTGCGGTGCATAGAGCACAAAAATCAACATTTCCATTCCATTTTAAATGCTAATTCCACCCAATGTATGCATGACTTCATCAATTTCTTTAATCTCAGGTTTACATTATAAACTCATGCATTGCAAACTTTTTAGCCAAAAATGAAGGAGAAATAAAAGTCATTCCTTATAATTTGTATTTACAAAAGTTAAAATTGAACTAGCCATAACAAGAAATAAGATGCACGCTGAGCACAACATAAATAAGAAAAAGTTTCCACAAACAACAAAAGGATAAGGTGAACAAAAAAACTGAAAGAAGAGCTGGATTACGAAACATGTTCTAAATATAGCAATATAGCATGAATCATGATGATGCTATTGTCTACATGGGTCTAATCCGCGAGGCCCTAATTAGTTGCTTACCTATGTGCTGGCACTATCCATCCAGGTAACTTTCCTGCCACTGCCAGGGCGTCCCTCCATCGTCTCACTTTGTCCATTTCATGCTTGAAGCGCTCTTCATGTTTAGAAAACGCAGTTGCATAACTCCCTTTTTGGTTTCGAACATCCGATGGATCTATATTGTAAAAGATGGGCACAACAGTAAGTCCATTTTTGTCCTTGCATTTGACTATATGTGTGAGCTCCTCTAAACACAGCGTGGAAAAAGCATAGTCCTCTGAGAAAATTATAACTGAGAGCCTTGATTCCTCGATTGCTTTGAAAAATGCACCACTTAAAAATGCTAATTCTTTCTCAAAAATATCATCGCCATGAACTATGCAGAATGTTTTGATATTTTGGCTTTGCAAAGCTGTACGAAGATGGCTTGCAAAAGTATCTATGGTGTCCCCAACAAAATAACTTAGAAACGCATCACACTTCTCCGAAACGATCTCAAAAGAAGAATAGCGGGAGGAAGAAGAAGACATCAATTCCATATTCACTGCAAATCTAACGAATATGAATGCTTTGTGCTAACTCAGGAAGTAGCAGCTTGCATGATCATACTTCTCCAAAGTGGAGATCTCCAAAGCGATAGTAAACGCTAGCTTGCTGAATTTAGTTTCCACTTTTCCAATGAGATGCCCTTTCATGAGATGGAGAGGACATAGATAAACTAATATCGAAGCATAATTGAGCCCTAGATAAACTGGCTTAATAATTTTATTATAAAAACGTTTCAAAGTTTGGATTTTTAAATCAAAAGGTGGACTTTGTTGGCCAGTTGATGGGTTTTTTTTTTTTTTTTTTTGGTTAAAATTGCACTTTAGGTGTCCCCTACAAGGCTTGAAGCTTGGGTCTATCCTCACCCCATTCTTCTCAGCACCTAGGGTACCGTTCACTAAGTAGGAAATGATAAACCCTGTTTAAGTAATAGAACATCTTGAAAGGATTTTTCTACGAAAAAGTTGTCTTTTAAGATAATGAAGGCCGGCGTCAAACTGAGAATCCGAGGCAAGGGACAAAAGCGACGTGCAGTAAAAAACAAAAAGCCAAACAATCAAGATTCCAAACATTTTTCAACTTTTATTATTTTTTTGTCCAACGGTAGCTATCTAAAGTGGAGCATCTAGTGCAGGTGCAACGAAAATAGCGCCAATCTGTTCCGCCCATCCAACTCAACCACCAGTACGTTACCTGATCTTCACATTGAAATTATCCACACCTTTCGCCTGTTGACGCGGATGAGATTATTTGCTTGATCCCGCTTTTAAAATGGAGTAGGTATTCTGAGGTAATATAATAAGAGTTGGTATTTTTTTTATTTGTCTGCTTTTTGTTGACATTCTAAGGAAGAAAAAACAAACGGAGAAGAAAAAGAAAGGAAAGAGAAAGACGGAAAAGAAGATAAAATAAGAGGAAAAAAAAGGAAAGAAAAAAAAAATACCTATTTTGAATGCGTAAATAGAGAGATAACTTGCATACAAACAGAGGAGATACTTTTTCTATATTTTGATAATAAGATCTTTTTATACTTGCCACATGCACATAATCAAATTCATATAAATCACGCCAAATAGCTGTGTTTATTATATCTTTAATTTAATTATTTTTTGATCTTAGTCGCCCGTTCAAGTAATACCACAGCCATGTCCAGGTATATAGGCACTATTTATGTACACTATTTACAATGAAACGGCGATAATCAAGCCGGTCACAATAAACAAGACGACGACAAAAGTTTGAAATAAAAAAAGTTTGACAGAAACAATTTCATGTTGTGAAAAATAAAAATGTAAATAATTCTGTAAAAAAATAATTATGTGATGGCGATAGGATAATTTAGTAATAGAATTTCTTGAAAGGTTTTTTCTACGAAAAAGTTGTTTTTGAAGATGATGAAGGTGGACGTCAAATTGGGAATTCGAGGCAACGGTCAAAAGCGACATGTAGTAAAAAACAAAAAGCCAAGCAATCAAGATTCAACTTTTTTTTTTTTTTTTTTTGTGTGTGCAATGTAGCTATCTAAAGTGGAACATCTAGTGCGGGTGCAACTAAAATAGCGCCGAATTGTTCCGCCTATCCAAATCAACTACCAGTACAGTACCTGATTTTCTCGTTGAATTTGTCCATACCTTTGGCCTTTTGACCCGGATGAGATTATATGCTTGATCACGATTATAAAGTGGAGTGGGTATTCTAAGGTAATATAATAGAAGAGTAGGTATTTTTTTTATTTGTGTACTTTTTGTTGATATTTTAAGGAAGAAAAAACAAACAGAGAAGAAAAAGAAAGAAAGAAAAAAAGAAGGCACAATAGGAGGAAAAAAAAAAGAAAAAAGAAGAAGATGAAAGAACACGCGTTTTGAACGCATAAATTGGGAGGTAGTTTGCAAATAAATTTAGCTCCTTTTTAACGTTTAGAGCATCGCACCCCATTTTTTGAGTTTCTTTTTCAGAGTCTAATTATTTCTATACTTTTTTGGTAGTTTTCTCCTTATTTTAAGAGAGATAATTGTGAAGTATTTTTTTATTTTTTTGAGAGAAAGAAGTTTCATTGTTTGCTCATTATGATCTCTAAGATACTTTTTCTACATTTTAATAGTGAGATCCTTCTATACTTGTCACGTTGACGTAACCAAATTTGGATAAACCACAATAAATATCTGTATCTATTTTATCTTCATTTTATTTATTTTTGGTCTTTGTCGTCCTGAAAAGTGATACCAGAGCCAAGTTCTGGTATAGTATATTATTGACGTATACGGTGCTATTCCCATATATGGGCAATTCACTTATACTATTTATAATTAAACGGCGATAGTCGAGTAGGTCGTGGTGAACAAAATGGCGACAAAGTTTGAAATTGAAAATTTCAACGAAAGCAATTTCACATTGATAATTGTGAAAAGATGCAAGCAATTTTGCAAAAGGATAATTGTATGGTGGCTATCGATGGTAGGCCATAGGAAATCACAGATGATGGCAAGTGAAATGAGATAGACATCAACGCTATTGCTAATTTACACCTAGCATTGGTAGATGGAGTACTATTAAGTAACGTAGAGAAGAAGACATCAAAAGAAATTTGGGATACTCTGATGAAGTTATACGAATTTAAGTCACTCCACAATAAGATTTTCCTAAAGCAAGGATTGTACACTCTTCGAATGACAGAATCAACATTGGTTACCGATCATATCAACACTCTAAATACCCTATTTTCTTAACTCACATCATTTGGGCACTTAATAGGGGAAGGTGAACGTGCAGAAATTCTACTTCAAAGTTTACTAGACTCGTATGATCAACTCATCATTTCTTTGACCAACAATATCCTCACGAAGTATTTAGTCTTTGATGATGTTGCAGCCGCAATTCTAGAAGAAGAAAGTCAACGCAAGAACAAGGAAGACAAGTTGGCAAGCTCGTAGCAAGCAAAGGCACTAACGATGATGAGAGGAAGATCAACAAAACGTGGCCCTCATGGGAGCCAAAGTCATGGTAGATCAAAGTTTTAAAAGTAAGAAGAACATCAAGTACTACAACTATGGCAAGAAAGGGAAAAAGGATTGTTAGAGTAAAAAGAGTAGCAAAAACAATTTCAAGGGAATGTAGCAAGTAGCTTAAATAATGGTGACATTTTTATGTAGTGAGGCAATAACAATTGCTGAAAGCAGACAGAAGCTCACATATGTATGGATCATGGAGTTAGGAGCAACATGGTATATGATGTAATGCCCCCATACGGACGTCACAGATGTCATTACATTCTTCCATGTTACTATTAATTTAGATAAACTATATAAATTTTAAACATAGTTTGCAAACATAACCCAGGATCCATACATTCTTTTTTTTTTTAAATGTCAATATTTCAAAACCTTTTACATTTATTTAAATAGTTTATTAATACCAAATTAATGAAATCATAATGCAAATAAAATTTAAAATCACCATTTAACTCTGTTTATAGTTCAATAGGCCAAACTTCGGACATCAAGAGGCCGAACATGACCGACAGTCCTAACTTTAACCATCGACAGGCCATCCGAGGTTCTGCAAAAACAGGGTTTTAAATCACTAAGATCGATAGGCCAATACCAACACTAGCAGACCAATCATTAATGATCGGTAGGCTGATCTTTTACAAAAGTCAAAAAAAATAAAATAACTCTTAATATCTCAAAGTGTACAAAGTAAACATACAAAGTAGTAAAAGCATAATTTATGAAATTTAAAACATCTTTGTTAGTGTCTTCCATTTTTAATCCATCATGCATAGCTAACACGCCCGAATTTTTCCTCCACTTAATCCATGATCTTTTTACCTTGATCTGCAACATGATGAAAAACTATATAAGCAAAAGCCTAGTAAGTATATTTTCCTATCTCACAACATAAGACATTTTATGAACATCTTTATGAAACATCATAACCATAATCATCATCATCATAATAGTGCGCTAGGCAAGTTTTATATAGAACATATCTTTTGTTAACATTAACCATATTAAAACTTCATTTATTTTATCTTTAAGGGCCCAAGTGTAACACCATTTTTATCATCATAGGCACGTCATCATAAGAGAAGAGGGGTAGCTAATCCTAACACAAACATGACATCATAGACATAAATATAACATAACACAGGGTGTACAACACTTACTTAGCTTATACATATATATATATATACACACACACACTTATACGCTTTGGAAAAACATCATCATGAAAACATGCATAAACTTTTATACATCAAAACTTTCATAATAAAACATCATGTATAATCATTATGGAAAATCATCACAAAACCATCATGAACATAGATTTCAACCTTTTATAAATTTTATCATATTGCAGGTGAGAATGTACTTACTTGTTTAGCTTACTAAACCTTAATTGAAGATGACGTCGCCGTAGTCTTGACGTGCTCACTCCTTGGTGTGTTCATGTCATACATTTATTTACACACATACAATTAATACTCATTTTAATGAAATCATCCAACATCATATAACTTCATTCCTACCTCTACCACACGAAATGCAAGTACACAATTAAGTCATGAGACTTTAAGGAAACAAAGCTAGCATAATGTCATGATTTTTTGTTGGTCATAAAAATTTCATTTGATAACCAAAACAAATTACACACTTCATAGCATAAAATCTGCCAGCAATCAAAACAATGAGCAGTCCTATCTAACATTCATATAATAAAGTGTTTACATCACAAAAATAATTCCATAAAGATCTTGCATGTAATAGACATCTAAAACTATAACCTATCCAAAAATTACCATTAAATAAATTTAAAATAATCCATAATATGTATTAGAAGTCAGAGACAACAATAAGCTTCAAACATATTAGGCAGTGAGTTACTCATGATCATCATTCTCAAATAAATAAAATAAATTTATTTAGACTCTTTTTTTTTTTTTTGTGACAACCTATTAACAAGTAAATACAGTACTGCAAAAGGTCTCATTGTCAAATAAATTCATTTAATTATACAAAAAAAAGTCACACAACAAGAAGCCCGACAATTCGCTGATAAAACAGTCTCAAAACCTAGTCTTAATGAAGATTCAATAACACGTAAAATATTCAACATTTCACCGTGAGACTTTCCAGTTCAGTACTTAATATATACATGAATATATAAGCCAAATTTTGTGCAAAATAACATTCATTTGCCCTATGAGCAAAAACTATATTTTTATGCAACATAACCAATCAACAACAATTTACTATGAGTGGCAGAGAATACAAAATTTAATATCTCAACATAGAGCACTCCAAATGGCGTGAAATTTTGAGGAATATGACATAACACATATTAATCATCATACTATAATTTTATTGCAAACGAAAATTCATGGGTGGAGTTATGGGGGTCAGATTACAAGGTGATTAAAATTTTAGAAATACCGAGAACGAGTTTCTTACCTCAAAAGAATTCTTCTCAAATTTTCCTTTGAATTTGCCCAACGAAAACCCAATATTTCTTTCCAATATTTGCAGAAAATTAATGGAGAGAAGGAGGGGAAAAGAACATGGAGAGAAGAAAAAGTTTTTGAGAAAATAGAGAGAGGGAGAACAATATAGAAGGAGAGAAAACAATATGCGTGAAAAATTTGCTATGCGATAGGTTAAAAAAAAAATCTCTATTTTTGCAGCAGAAACGTTTAAAAAAATGATGCTTTCATGTGGGGAAAGGGGAGAATTAAGGGAAGGTTAAAATGATTTGCTCTGCTTTCCATTTTTCACCTTTTCAAAATAGGAAACCTCATCACTGATCCAAATCATCATAAGAATCAAACCTTCTATTACATTAAACAAGGAAAAGACCAAAAATTATGCCAATGAATTAGAATTTATCATCCAATCATATCCAATCATCAATGCCATAATTTTGGTGATCACCTGCTGATTACTCATCAGTTGTCTTCGGTCTGCCGATGGTTTACTTTGGTCTGTCGAATTCTTGAGGTCCAGCCTGTCGATCAAATTCATCAGCCTGCAGTTCCGTGAGGGACAATTTGGCTTGTTGAACTAGAAGGATCAGCTTGTTGAACTACCGCATATTCTAACATATAACAAAACATTAATTAATTACTAAATAATTATCATGTATACAACATAAATGACTTGAACACCTTGAGCATATTGATTCCACGTGACCGTCACTTGTCATCATACCTAAAATAAAATGGTTAGTAACATTATATTATATATCATAAGGGAAAACACTTAACGTCGTTACTTATCTAACAATACTCGTTACATGAAAATTGGAGGGTGTAACATATGACTTTTCGAAGAGAATGGTTTCACTAATATGAGCTAATCTCAGGAGGATCTGTATTCATGGGAAATGATCATGTCTTAGAAATTGCTAGAATTAGCACTATCAAAATGAAAATGCATGATGGAACTATTCACACCATTTGAAGTCTGAAGAAGAATTTATTGTCTTTGGGACAATTAGATGATGTAGGATGCAAGACCCATATAGACAAAGGGAATATGAAGATTATCAGAGGCTCACTTATGGTCATGAAGGCAGAGAAATGGTTGCTAATCCATACAGGCTTCTAGAAGAAACATACCAAAAGGGAGAGTAATCTGTTGCATCGACTAGTCGAGAGACGAATCGACGATGATATGTCAGAATAAGGCTTAAAGATTCTCTTTGAATAAGGACTACTGCCTGGGCTCAAATTGGCAAAACTACTGTCTTGTGACATTGTGTTATAAGCAAGCAACACATATTAAAGTTCAGCACATCAATAGCTAAGTGCAAAGGAATCTTAGACTTGATCCACTCAAATGTTTGGAAAGCACCTGTTTTATGCCTAGGAGCGGCAAGATACTTTGTATCTTTCATCAATAATTGCTCAGTAGATGTTAGGTGTATCCAATCAAGAAGAAAGCAGATATGTTTCTAGTTTTTAAAGTATTCAAAGCGCGGGTAGAACATGATCTAAGAAGTAGATCAAGTGTCTGAGAAATGACTATGGAGGATAATATACTGTGATGATTTTGATGCATTTTGTTAAAAAAAAAGGCATCAAAAGGCAATTCACGATGGCATACACTATTAGTCTTGGTGCCCTAAGGATTAAAAAATGTAATAGTTTTTGGAAACATTGTATCAATAAAGAGTTTATTATTTATTTTTATATATCAAATATGTCCTCTATATTTTCATTTTGTTGAATATATGATAAGCAAACAAATGTTGGAAACCATTAGTTTAAACCTTTAAGATCATGCATATGATGGACTGATTATGAGGAAGACATAAATCTTAAAAGTGATAGTCTAAATGATAAGGTCATCAGAGTTGGACTTCGTGAGTAGAAACATTTGTATATTATCATAGATGACGACATATTGGATCGGGACAAAAGTAAAATTTATTTGATTAATAATTTTGTTTGTTTGAATACATTAGACAATTATATGTGTTGCATCTTAATCTTGAAATGTATTAATGGGACTGTATTCTTGAGTTGTGTTTTTTGATGGACCAAAGAGTGATATCCTAAATTAGATGAAGGTACTCATATCTATACATTGAAGATATGATTCTTGATTGACATAGACTCGTTAGTTATAGATATCGAATTAATAGCTCTTTTGTAGAATTAATGATATTTTCTTATAGGCATTATCCTGTAACTGAAAAAATAGAGTGCTTAACCATTTAGATATATAGGTGTAACCAAATGATATACTATTAATGAACAGTAAGTATTCTAATGGTGAGATAATGGAACATAAGATGAAAATAATGCTGAAAAAATAGTACGCAGCAAAATTTTAAAATTTTTTTTATACCATAGTATCTTCCAAAACACAAGTTTGACACGCTATATGCATAAATTAACTAAATCTTTCTAACCTTTAAATGTCAAAGAGCTCCTACAATCTGGAAGAGTATAATGTTCTAAAAGAGCCTCAACCTATTGGTCTTCTTTGCTATTCTCTATTCACGAATGGAGTATATGTAGGCACACAACGTACAGCTCGTCTTCTATGACTCTCCTTCCAACCAATTAAGAAAACCCAGAACTGGTGTTTGTGATTTATGAACAAAAGCTCTCATGAAGTTTTAGAGTCTCACTAACAGAGTACTTACTCTTAATTTCTCAACTGATCTAAATAACCTATAAGTCTCACTTCCTATTTATAGAGGTCATTTCTAGGTTTCTCCTTATTAGATAAGTCCTCAGAAATTCAAATATGGATCAATATCTAATAAAATCGCGTGAAAATGTGTGATTAGATTATCATTCAGTTGGTAGGCCAAACTGGCAAATCGGCTTGTCGAACTTAATCCATCGACAGACCGAACCTGAAAATCGGCCTGCCAAACTTACAATAAATGATCCCTATAAATCTTCATTTCCTACTCGAGATTCTTAGGATAAAGTCTTTGTTTTAATTTAAATAACCCAATAGAGAAGTTATCTAATTAAAACAACCATATCTAGATAATCTCTAAAAAAATAAATATTCTTGATAATTCAACAAGTTTATCTTGAATTAATTTACACAACAATTAATTAAACCGATAAATAGACATGAACTATCTAATTTTATCGAATTTCAGCCAATCTAATAATTTAACTTAAGTCAGCAATGTTATTCATGTGCCCTAGGCCAATTATGTAATGACCACATATTGACTTCATTACATTTGTATTTTATTAATAAAGAGGCATTTTTATTATTATTATTATTATTTTATGAATAGTTAATTCTGCCTAAGGTCATCAAGTATGTGACTTGATAGTAAAACTCTTAGGTGAAAATTGAATTATATTCTTAATTATCCCTAGTAGATCATTATTA